>JBBPCZ010120948.1:0-10080 GCA_037974445.1 Brycinus macrolepidotus | reverse complement strand
CACACACACACACACACACACACACACACACACACACACACACACACACACACACACACACACACACACACAGGATGCATACTCAAAATCTACTGTACTAACGTGAAGGACTGTCAGGATCTAGATCAGGAGATCAGAGGATCAGTTTCTTTGTTAAATGCTTTTAGCATTGTCCATATTAAAAGCATGATTATACTGAGCATTAGTAGTGGGTAATAATCTATTGTTTGAAGCAAATTTAGTATACTCTAACCCTTACAAAGTCTCAATATCCAAATCAGACCACACTAGCTTTGGGTCACATGAAGAGAATGCCTATACAGTGTTTCCAGAATTTCCAGAAACTGGTGTACATGCACATTTGTTATATTTACATAGGGAACAGTAATATCCAAGATACATTTCAGAACAGTACTACAGAGGGAGCTTGGGTTGGTTTAAACATCTCAGCTTAATGCGCCACATCAATCATACCTCTGAGAGCAACCTACACAGCAGGATGAAAAAAAAACCCATATCATAGCATGCCTAGAGTTTTAAAGAGTGGCCCAACAATGGAAAAAAAAAAGTTTTATGAAAGAAAAAGAGATTGTGGCCAAAATTCAAAGCGCTATGGGTGGCACAAACTGCACATGCCTTCCGTACAGTAAAATATGGTGGGGCTAGAACCATGCTATGAAGATGCCTTTTATCCTCAGGGAGATGGCATCTTTCCAAACTGAAGAAAGAATGGACAGACCAACATACAGAGAATAGAGAATCTGGCAACTAAACTTTTTGAAAGTTTTGAAGAAATTTCGTCTTTCAAGAGTAAAACAACCCCAAGCACAAACCCAAAGCAACACTGAAGTGTAACAGTAAAAAAAAAGATGTATGTTCTACAGTGGCCTAGTCAAAGCCCTGACCTCAGTTCCTCAAGAATCGAATGCAAGCAGCCTAGCTCTGCTTATCTTTTTTATTTAAATATGTTGGCTTTAAAAAAATGTGTTAAGTAATATGAGTATACAGTAAAAATAAGGATTATAAAAATATGTTTTAGTGTATTTTTAATCATTTTTGAGAGTAGCTGAATACTTTTGTGCTGTATTTTTGAATTTCATTTAATATTCTCAAGATTTCTCAAGGTAGTGGTGACACATGCACATACAGCCAAGCATGCACTCACTGTTTCTCTTTGCACATGCTACTACTTACGACAGTTGGTCTCGTCCGACTTGTCTTTGCAGTCTGCATCACCGTCGCATTTCCAGTTGAGGTGGACACACTCTCCGCTGCCGCACTGAAACTCTCCAGCTGGACAGCGAGGTTTCTGTGGCTCTGTCCTGCGGCTGCAGCGCTCCAGCGATTCATCTGATTTATCGGTGCAGTCAGGGTCTCCATCACAGCTCCACAGAGCCGGGATGCATTCTGAGTCGTTGCAGCGGAACTCATGCGGACTGCAAGTGCTTGCTGTGGACGCTGTGCACTTCTCCTCATCACTGCCGTCTCCACAGTCATCATCACCATCACACACGAACGTGGGTGCCACACACAGCCGATTCCGGCACTGGAACTCCTTAGCTGGGCAGGCTTTGGCATCTAAAATGAAGGAATTAGGAAGGAACTGTAAGCACCCAGTAGCATTAAACATTTACGGTTTAAATGAATATAAAACATTTCAGCAGAAAAACACAGGACTCGCTGCTAGTCCATCACAGGGCAGACAGTCAGGCAAACGCACTCTCACACGCTCACATCTAAGGTGAATATAGCATCTCTGCCAGCTATATTCACAATATACTTTAAATGTTTTATTTTTGCATTTGCCTTCTTACAGACACATTCACATTCATTTGTTTTGCATTTGCCTTCTTACAGACACATTCACATTCATTTGTTTTGCATTTGCCTTCTTACAGACACATTCACAGGTCAACCATTTCCTCTCCCTTCTACTTTAAGAAAACTTTTGCTGGTGTTTTGTAATATTATTTGAATGTGATTACATGATTACATATGATTACATACTGCTGTTACTGTTGGAAAACTGACTTGTAAGAGTTAAGGCTTAACTCTAAGGGATGAGTCAACTCTGGTCCAAATCTCTCTATTATAAACCCAGTCAAGACCACATACAAGTGATTGGGGCTCTCACAATCCAGTATTCCAGTAATCTAGCGACTCTTTTGATGACCACTCGAGTGATCATTTTGTTTTGTTTGTTTTTGTTATAAAAAAAACTGACCACAATAACTACGTCTTAAAACAGCTGCAATTTGTGAGCCGGCCCATATCTTGGAAAGACTCAAGCAAGAGATTTTAAAAGATAATAAACAGGGTAAAATGGCACTGATGTAAGACACTCAGCATGAGGAAGCTAAGTACACCTTTACTCAATCGTCATTGTGGCTAAAAGGTTAAGAGTAAAATGCAAAAATACAGAAATAACTGATTAGCTGATTCAAATATGTTATGAACTGAACCTATAAATTCACAATTGAAAATACTTGTCAATTCGATGCGATTTATGTCTACCTACCAAAGTGACTTGACTCGCGGTCGAACAAGAACTTGACTCAGTAAACCAAACAAATTATCTATGAAAACACTGTTAAACAGATTTAAAAGATTTCCTTTTTTTTTTTACCTTTCTTCCATATCATCGCTGCTGTCTAGGTGAGGCAAACTCCTGTTTGTCTAATCTGTCTCCGTACCTAACAAGCAGCATATCTGAACACTCTAGCACTGTGACTCAAAAGTGACTTGAGTGCTAGTTGCAAATGTTCCTTTAAAAAGAGCTTTGGGTATTATGCTTATCATTCAAATTGTGAAGTAGTCACTAACTAGGCTAATCAAGGACATAAAATTTAAATTTTTTTTTAATCAACTATAATCAAGTCATTGTCACAGCTCTCCAAGTAATAACAAAGAACATAGAATAACAGGACATTAAGAAATTTTTTGAGTCAATAGTGATTTGCCTGAATTAAGCCTTTTTTTGGGAGTCAGATGGGAAATGTAGTCCTAGTGGGGAAATCCCCATCAAGTTGCAGTCTGCTGGGCCTGCTCAGTGACCTTACTGATTTAGGGATGACCTGGGGGCTAAACAACAGTTTTTCTAAGTGGACAGTGACTGAACAGGCTTAAGTATGCTCCTGTAAGTATCTAACCCTTCCTTAATATGGTTACTGAAGGTCTCTGGCACCCTTAGCTTTGAAGCTGTTGGTTTTTACATTCTATCTCATACTTCTTTGGTAAAGAGATTTATTTTATCACCAAATGGCTTAAAAGTGTGCCTACATGCTGTGGGGCATTTGTGAACTTGAAAGGGCTATGTATGAGGAAATATATACAGTACTGTGCAAAAGTCTTAGGCACCTGAAAAAAAAAAAATATTAAAAAGCTGTTTTGCTGGGCAGTAAGTGATTTTTCTCTTCAAAAGAAACAAGCCAACTAATATGACAATAAATACACATAAGATTAATGTAGTAAATGGCAGCATGTATGTGTGTGTGTGTGTACACATGAAGAAGATAGAAGTGCAATAAATGGTGGTTTAAAGGAACAGTTGGCCAACATTAGCCTTGAAACTCCAGCGCTAAACTAAAGAAGCAAAATCTGGACTCCAAACATGTCTTGACTGATTGACTACATCTAAACTGTGCAAATTTGATTTGCTTGCAGAATCATTCCTTTAACAAAAAGCTTATTGTAGTGTCTCACAAAATGCTTTCACCATCACAACAGTGGCATTATCAAATTGCCATGCTGGTCTTTGAATCAATGTGATTTGTGCCATTGACATAAAGGTCACTGTTGTCCTTCACTGCATTTTAGCTGATGTGAGTTTCATTGTTCCCCTCCAACGCTTCCGGCTTTTCAAACCAATTATAATAATGGCCCAATGGGCATGTTGCTCATTTCATTTTCACAAAGCTGATTAGCCAACAAGGGCCTAATTGGCTAATGACATATCAATGAGCATTATTAGCAAAATAACAAAACTAGGTACTGTCCTAATGTCACAAATCACTTTGAGGACTTTGAGGACCCGTGGCCGCCAAATACCATGGTGAACTGATGAAATTATACACTAAAATGAGACTAGATAAGGCTGATGTTGTCACTGGGAGATTACAACACAGAACTGATGTATGCTACGCCACTCCTCTGGCTGCAAGGGCAGGGCAGACATCAAGCATGGCATGCTTTTAATGGGAATCCTAGCGATAGTGTGTGCCGAGAGGCGCTGTATGAAGAGCGTGTGGAAGCCGACTGTGTTTGCTCTAAGCAGGGCTATATTGGATTGGCTGATGCTATGTTTCCCCTGAGGGCCTGCAGAGCAAGAGGAGACATCAGAGAGGAGATAACCTAAGATTCAACTTTAGTACAACAACACTGGCTCAAAAGACCACCAGACCCTCATGTCTCTCTGGCACATAAAGTATGTGACCTAACATACACATCTAAATGTGATGCTATCTGCTGAGGTCAGGAGTAGTGGATAGAAGGTATAAAAATGTAGAACGGAGACAAAAACAGAAGAATTAAATCTTATTGAATGACTGCAACCAGACATTACTTAATATGAAGTGATAGACGAGTAATAAATAAAGCCTGAGATTAGCATGATCATGGTAACCCTGGACCACACACACGCACACGCACACGCACAAAATGAAACATGTGCAGTGAATTGTATTCTGCTTTCTCTCACACATGTGCATGCACATGTTTTCATGATTCATGTGGCTTGTATTTTTTAGAGCGTGATATTGAATAAGACACCATGCTTTAGCACATCAGGACAGGAGTTACTGGCATGGAAAGATATCTGATAAGCATTATATCTCGTGTGCACCTAAGGAGCAGAGGGGGATGCTAATGTGGTCTGTTAATACAAGGTAAGGCTCCACCTTAGAGCTTATTTTAGTAAAGGCTAACACAACACTCTCCACATTTCTCTCTGTTTCTTTAATAATATCTGAGCGAGATGAATAACAGTATATTTCTATTATTATTATTTTGAGTGAAAAAAATAATCCATGTATCATGATGGAACCATGCAAAGGTGGCAATTTAACTGCATCAGTTTCCTTTCAGCAAAAGGGTGTTGTTGGTTTTTATCATCTATTTTGCTGTATCGCACAAACTGTTTCTCAAGAGAAATGTGCATGTTCAGTGCATTTTCAAATAATAAATACTGAATCTTTAATTTAATGATAAAATTTTGCTTAAATAATCAAATCCAACTGAATCATTGTGAAGTTTGAGAATTCAGGACGCACTGATTAACTGTCCGTAGGATGTTTTGTAAATATATAAACCAGTAAGTGAAAACATAAATAAATAGAAAAGAATCATAACTCAACTGTCTTGAGGTCAGAAGTTAACATGCCACCCTCTTCTTCTTTTCTTGTTTTCAATATCAGTTTATATTATTATTACTCAAAAACTGAACTCTGTCACTTGAAAACCAACTGGCCTTGCTGAAAAAAGTGTATTAATGCATAATGTAACAGAGCACATTCAAAACACAAAGCCAAAAATGCATGGCAGAGAGGGATTTTGAGAGTAAGCCATCAGCAGCAACTTTAGCATAGCACTGCATGCTACACTAGACGACTCCCCTGTGGTACGCAGCCTCTGTACAGAACCAGCAAGTTAATAGAGCGTTCAGGAACACAGCCATTACACTTAATATTGTTACGGCAACAAGCAGTAGAGACATGGCTCTCCTCCAGGGACTCAGTGTGTGTAGTTAGGAGTAAGGGTCTACAGCTATGATGTATAAGGCAGAGCAGAAGAGACACCGCAAGCTACGTGAGGCAGCCAAACAAACAGGAGGTCTGGGTGAGTGTGTCCTGTAGAAAGCCCTGGCAGACCTGGCAGCAATGAAAAAAAGTAGCTCACAGCAACACGGGCAGAGGCCAACAGAGGACGGAAGAAGTGGAGCTGGGTTAAAGTAGACACTGACCTTGTCCTTGTAACAGGGTCAGCTCCATTAAAATTCAGATCATGAAGCTGAACCCAGGAGACGGGCTTTCATCGCTACACAGAAATGTTCACTGTACACAAATGCATGAGTCAGCTGAAGATCATTTGTATACGGTCAGTAGTTTTGTGTCTAAATAAAAACTCCCTTACTGCAGTTTCACAATGTTTTTGATGCTGGGTAAAATGAGACTTCACCAAAATAAAAAGAAAACGTGTTTTCATTTTACAGAAAAAAGAGCATTCTGGGACATCAAAGCTATTACACGGAATGTTGTTAAAGCTACAAGCAATAACCTGGTTTAATTTGTCACAGACCGTTCAGTTCTTTCTGAAACTGTCCTGCTCCACCCCCTAAACATGTCTCACCAATGTCTTGATGTGTACCTGAGGGAGTCGCGTATGTAGTATGTAGCTCATTTAAATGATCTACATACTAGCAAATAAAAAGCATTTTTTATTTTTCTGAGCTGTGGTCATACATTTGTTCATCTCAAACCTACAGCTTGCTTCTTTATATCATCGCTGCCTGTGTTTTCCCTGCAATATTGCCAGCTTTTGCCCTTGTGTTCCAAGTGACCAAAGTGGTTTGTGGTTTGTCTTATCTAATGCTTTAACTTAACTATTTTTTTTTTTTTGATCTTAACCTTTAGACTGTTGTATTATGAGTATGGATCCGCCTGTGATTGATGATCCTGTCTTCCTGGGCACTGACCCCTGCTACTAAAAATGATTATTGTTTACAGAAAAGTCATAATAAAAAGTCAATGCAATTATAACCAACTGCTGCTGGCTCCTTTGTGCTACAAATAAGGTTACAAATGACAACGCCATGAAGTATTCATTGTGCGATGCCGTAAAAGAACCCATATGGTTTAAGGAACCTTTCAATGGATGGTTCTTAAAGGAAGCAATTTTGTAAATAAAGAATCTTTTTAAAACCCTAAAGACACTTTCAGACATGCACTGCAACCTTGAACTTATCTAGACATTACTCAGAGGACACAAATGTCCAAATCAGTTGGACTGTACATTAAACGGACTTAACTTGCCAGTTCCCCAGTCTGTAATGTCCGATTGAGTCCATGTGTGAAAAGAGCAAGACAATTTCCTGAAAATTCACAAAGAGCAAGTGGGCAGGCTGAAGACGTCTCTATGCGACTGGCCCAAAATCGGATAAAAAACAAGACATAGGGTGAAGAAGGGTCATTTACACAAAAACATCAGTGAAAATGTGGAGAAAACTGGAGACACAACAAGATTTGGGAACTTCTTCCAGTAAGGTCCAAAATCAAAATTGTAAATTTAATGCATCTGACCCAGTTGTGTGCTACATGTGTAGGGCAATTTTATATGAGAAATGGCTTCCGACTGGTAAAGAAGCTATACATTGCGTAAAGATCTCAGATCTCATTTACAAAAAAGGTTCTTTAGGTAACTAAATGGTTCCTCTGGCATGGTTCCTCAAAAATTCCTTTGTGGTGACACTTTTTTCTTTTTCTTTTTTTTAAGGACTGGGTTTAATCCCTGTCCAAAAAACCAGTCGTTAGAGAACTGAGTAAGAGAGAGCGATATTACTGAATTTCATATGTCAATCTCAAACTGTTCCTGGGTGAACATCCTATAAATTTGCAATCATGATATCATGATTCACAAGGCATTACTGAGTTTTAAGGATGTAACTAGCATTAGATTACAAAGGTCTAGATTTAATTTTGTTTTCTACACTATTAAATATAATGACATAATTCTAAAATGACCTATATAACGTTACTGAATAACATGATTGAATAACATTCAATTAATTGAATAAATTAAAAAACATCCAATGTATATTCTGTATCAACAAATTCAGGCCTTTTTTTCCACCAAATGCTTTAATGGCCATGTATGACAAATAATTATCAAGGTATAATATAACATGGTGAAGGGAAATAATTCTCCAAATAAACATTTTTTTTCTAACTAAAAGTCATAACAAGCAAAATAAAGCAGCAATGAGACTGGAATCTAAGAGACAGACCGGCTCTGCTCAAAGTGCCTTTCGGGAAAGCTAAGGGAGATGCTGTGAATGACAGGTTGAGAGTTAAAGTACCTCAGCGCCGTTCAGGAAACCAATGCCCTTTCTGTACAACAAATTCATTTACAACACGGCTGTTGAGACAGGGCCCTCCTCAGCATGCTGCAGGCTGTCTACAGAGGCGGAGGGCCATTTTCCTGGCCTCTAAAGTGCAGCTACATGTTTACCAAGGGCCGCAGCACTGCCTGTGGGAGGCTTAGCAAATGGCAGCTGAGATGAAAGGGAAATATCATGGTGCTGAGAACAGAGAACAGAGGTTCGGCATGTCATGGTTGCTTTATACAGATACACAGATCCAGGCACACACCAAGTGACACAACAAACTCAATACACACAGATCCACTAATGAGCCAAAACATTATAACCACACACCGATTAAGCGAATGTTAATTATCTCACTATAAGCGCACATGTCAAGCCTCAGCAATTCGCGAATGCAATGCAGGTTTCCTGTCTGGTCTGAACAAACAGTAAGGCCAAACACCACCAACATTTTTATTCTGGTTATGGGAGAAACGTGCCAGAAAACACAGCACAACAATTGTTTCTACGTATGGGGCTGCGTGGCTGCAGACCGCTCAAAGTGCCCATGCTAACCCCTGAGAGTCATCGAAAGCACCTAATATCAGAACTGCAACAGGGCACCTTCAAAAGGTCTTGTAGAGTAGGGCTGTGGTGGTATAGAAATTCCTATACAATGTCACCATGCGGTTAGCAGTAATACTGCAACCAATCTGCTTTAATTATTCATTCATTCATTTATCCTGCAGTATGATGGTGATATGGTTATTGTTGCCACCCTGTTGTAGAGTCTATGCCTTGGCTGGTATGACCTGTTTTGGCAGCAAGTGGAGGATCAACAGCATATTAGGCAGGGGGTCATAATGTTTTGGCTCATCTGTGTAAAAAAGTTCAAATACACAAAGAATAATTAACACATACATCTATATATATCCAGATACCTACACTCTCGGCAGTGTTCAGGAGCACTTGAGATTGAGCTGAGAGGTCTATTAGACATTAAGGGCTTTTAAAAATGTTTCACCAAAGACTCCTAACACTCTTCCAGTCAATTCACAAGGGACACAGCGTTACACAGCACAAAAAGAAACAGCAGGAACAAAGTCAAAAGGGTTCTGGCTTCAGCAGAAAGAAGCTGAGTGACATTATTTCATAGAGATGCGATAAGAACACTGAAAACTGTCACATAAAAAACGAACATTTACTGCTCTGTTAGAAAGTACAGGGTCCTATCTCGCCCACCAATATTCCTCCTAACATGCAGTGTAGGAAATGAATTCATGTAGAAACAGCTAGTTCTAAATGATCAGGCTCAGGTTTCAAGTACTTTGTCTGGTGATTGCCAACATGTAGATAACCAGTAGACACAAGCTGACTCAAAGATAATTTATGACTTTTAAAGATTCACTGCATACATTGAAATACAAAATGTATATACCCCTATAAATAGAAAATAACTTCTTTTTGAATGTTTTTACATCAGCTATACAGCAGAAGTGCATTTAGACACTGCCTATCCATGCCACAACATTTTCCACTTTAAACGACTGATTGAAAACAGTTTTCTAATTAATTGTAATCACATTCAGTATCAGTCATAATCCGACCTCTACTGATATTATCAGGTTAATTGATAGCTGCAGCATATCCAACAACAAATATAGCTCAGTAGCTTTGTGGATCTAAGTGCATGCTCATCAGCGGTGTTAGGCTGGAAGTGGATGTGCTGCTACAGTCGTGGGTGGCTGGAAGAGGTGCAGCGAAAGTGAGAGAAGCCCACGGTGCTCTCTCAGCAGTCACAAGTACTAACAGATGGGAGTGCAGCAGCATCAGAGACTAAACCTATTACACCCACACACTTGCTTACAGGCAGAAGGGTACAAACAAGCTCCATTTTGGTGAGTCGGTCTCTCTCTGTCTCTCTCTTTCTCGCGCGCGCACACACACACACACACACACACACACACACACACACACACACACACACACACACACACACACACACA
>JBBPCZ010120947.1:0-10080 GCA_037974445.1 Brycinus macrolepidotus | reverse complement strand
AAATTTGGTACCGAACGAAAATGATTTTTTCGATACTCGATAGTATCGAGACGATTCGGTCGGTGCTTAAAAAGTATTGAACTCGATACCCAGCCCTACTCAGTGGATGTGTTGAGTGTTTTGAATGATAATACTACTTCAAAATCATGTTTGTAATACAGTTACCATTACATTGTGATTGGCCACACCTCCCACTTTTGAGATTTAACATTTGTCTTACAACAATCAAAAAAGAGAAGCGAACCAAACACACTTAAGTTCCTAAGTTGATATATACTGGATGAACTTAGAGGTTCTGCTGAAGCTCTACAAGTTACGCGATTAGTTAGTTCTTGTAAGCTCCTACTTTTGAACTGTTATTCCAGTACATTAGAGAGTAATCCACATTTCCCTGTGTTAACACTTAGTTCCTCCGTCCTTTTTTTGGATTTAATTTCACTGTTCTGTGTTTGTTCCTTCCTTGGACTGCTTTAGTGTTGCTCAGACCTCTCAAATGCCTAAGCATTTTATTTTAGAACAAAAGAAGCAAAAAATAGAAGAAGAGCTCCTTAGTTCCCGTGCTGATAAATGCTGGATGAAGTAAGACGCACCACTGCAGGTCTGTATCTTACTCAGTATGTTTTTCTGAGCTGCTATTTTTGTTCTTCTACTAAAGTAGCTTTTATTCTCCACAGCATTACTCTCTGTGTACAAGTCACTCAATGGTTTGGGCCCTAAATACATCTCTGATATGTTTGCTGTTTATATTCCTGGTGGGTCTCTTAGATCTGCAGGAGCTGCTCAGCTAGTGGAGAAAAGATCTGAAACTAAACAGGGTGAAATGGTGTTTATCCACTATGCTGTCCAACCAACTGCCCATCAATTTCAGATCTGCACCGACTGTAACTTTAAAAAGCTCCTAATAACTGCACTGTTCTCCTCCACCTTCTTTTAAATATCTGAAATTCCATCACACTTTTCATCTTCTTTTGATTTGCTATGCATTCTTTTATTTATTCTATTCCTGTAAAGCACACTGAATGACATTTGTGTCACAAACTTATAAACAAACTTGACTTGACCTTTGGAAAGGTACTTTCTACTGTAGTCATAATATCACTCACTGAAGTATAGATTCATTTTTAGGCTCACTTTTTGGCTATTTAGGCTATTCTACCCACCTCTAGTGGGCACTTTAGGTCAAGTGAATGCACACAGGTGTGTGTGGAGCACAAGAGTTGGGTGTTGGGTACCTGGTTGGAGGTTCTGGTGAAGAAAGGCAGGGGTACGGGGCATTCAGCCGAGCTAGGGCAGAGTTCCTCAGACATGTCAGCCAGACTGTCCCGAAAACCTCCTCCTACATGGCAAAACATATGTTTAGGGCTAATGTTCTTAAAGGAATAGTTCAGCAAATAACCCAATGTAGTTTTTTATAGCTTTAGTATTACTACTAGTAATGCAAATGTAGTTGATCAGCCAATACATGTTTGTTGTCTGAGGTTTGTTCCTTTAGCAACAAGACTAACACAGTAAGAAGGGGTTTGGTTCATTCTTTTATCCACAGTGGGGGAAAACTATGTAAATATCACTACTACAAACTACTACTGGTATAGAACACTTTTGCTAGCTTTCACCTTGTTCTGCTCCATAATTCAGTGTGGCCTATCTAGAAACCAGCAAACCATTATGTAAATATCAGTTTTCAAAGGAGAGGAGTTTTATTTGTATGGTTGGTTGTTGGTTGGTTCGTTGGTTATTTCCCCTCTTTCATCAGTGAACCATCCGTGTCAGGACAGACTGACTGTCCAAAGTAAAAATGCCAACAGAAATTGAGCTCAGCTCAGATAACAGCAGACTGAATGCACGGAACAAAATGAAGCTGAAGCTTCAGAGATTCTCAGGCTGCTAAATAAAATGTGCCAGGGTTGTGATGTGAAGCTGTTACCTTGGTCGATGATTCCCTCTGCGATAAACTTACATTCCCACCACTGGTCATGGCGTGCAGGCCATCTAAAGGCAGGAACACTAGTTAGTTAGAACGTCTGCAACAGTGACAGTATAAGTTGTGCGTTTCCCTTTGGGAATACGTGTTTGAAGTACACGGTCAGGAAAAACAAGGGTACAGTAAAGATTGATTTTTGTCACCTAAACTACAAAGTAAACGTACCCTCAAAGGTACAACATTGTTGTTAAGGTCCAACTGTGAATTTTAAATATGTTTTAAAGATAATCTACACATAATTCAAACAACACAAAATAAAATAAAATAAAAATAGGTCTAGAGTCAAAAAAGGATCTATGGAGTAAATAAAACAACCCAAAAAAAACCTCAAAACAAAACAAATAAAACCTGCAATCGGAATTTGTTCTCAAACTTTTTCTGCCTTCCACCTTTACACCAATAAGAGTCTTTGGGCAAGACTCCTAACACTACATTCACCCACATCTGTGATAAAAAAATGTATAAATGTATAAAAAGCGTCTGCCAGATGCAAATATACACAGAAAAATAAAGCTTTATACCTGTAGTCTAGAGTCTTTTCATACTTATCGGATGGCTTCAAACCCTCATACACCTGAAAACAGAACAAAAACAATGTCACAATTCTTATACTTGGTTCATGTTTATAGATAAGTGTGTTGTACTGTGTCAGAAACCGAGTAAGCAAGTCTATAAGTGATTACTGAACACCTCCACATGGTTTAGGTTGAGAGCGTGATGATTAAGATGTGGTAAGCATGCCAATTGTTGGGGTATGAGCTTTCATTACTTGTTTGTGATATTAGCCTTGTAGTTCTGGTGCTGAAATTAAAGAAGGAACCTTCAGGCACCAAACATGTTTTGGTGCAAAATTTGGAGTGTCAAGGAAAACAAGGTAAATGTAATTTGTTGCTGTACTTTTCTTTATAAGATTAAGCATGTATCACAGGAACCTTCTCTGAATGTGACGGCATTACCTGAGTAAAAACAGCGTTTTTGCAGGTGGGGTCGAGGCTGGGGTTGTCTCGGTGCTCCATGGCCAGACGGCGGTTAATATAGAGGCGAGGCATGAAGTTAGGCTTGCTGGATTCAGAATCTTTGAGGCACTGGATGATGAGGGCTGAGCGGCGCTTGGACAGAAGCAGGAATTGCTTTATACACTAGAGAGCAGCAAAGAGCAAGTGGCGTTATTCTGAATGAGGAAAAGCCTGGTAACTGCTCATTGTCCTGACATACTTAGCATACTTCTGCACTGTACTCATAGCAGCTATGTTTGAAAAAGTCTGAGAAGATACTAAAGGCAAAAACACCCTTTTGAGTTGGTGGAAATCTGGAGGATAGGATAGAATTTGTCTTATGAAACATGGGCCGAATGGTACATGTACAGAATGACGACCAAATATCTCATAACTGTTTTGTCTCTAGAAAAGCTGCCTCGTATAAGAAGCAAAAAACCTTTTATGTTAATGTAATTTCTCTTTAGACAATTTCTATTGGTCTGTATCATGAAAGTCAACACAGATGTTGCATTTTACTGCTCAGTGATTAAGTACAGATTACAGTAAACCATTATCAAATAGAGGATCATTACGTCACGGCTCTGTTGACAGAGTGAACTTTGATCTAGGAGTGTCCAAAGCATAGATTAGAATCAGCTGGTTAGACGAGGTCAGGAATTTCCAATCAGCCCTGTTTAGCTCCAGCCATTATCTAGCACACCTGATTCAGCTAGTCGCAGTGTTCAGGAGACCCAGCTGGGTTTGGTTTAGGATAACTGATCTTCACAGAGGTCTACATCTCCAGGATTAGAGCCAAAAATAAGCTAAAAAGGGTAACATTTGCAAATACTGTCCCATAAGGATCTTTCTGCCATGGTTGAATACTTACTTTAATCTGGTTAAAGGTGCCCAGGCTGTAGTCCCAGGCTGGAACCAGGTAAGGCAAAAGGTTATCCAGGAGTGAGATGAACCTTCAAACATATGAAAACAACACACTGAATATGCCAGAACTAAGACAGTTTTTTTCATCCTAGTTGTGGAGTTACCATACCAACTAGTCAAATGTTTTTTTTCGGGCTTTTCCAATAAAGTTAACATTTTGAAGAAATAAGGTTCTGTGAAATGACTGAAATAATATACCAGGGGCTATAAAACTTACACACTGCAAAAAATGATATCCTGGCAAGCGAAATAATCTTAAATCTAGTGGAGGTATCTACTATTTCTCACTGGAGATTATCAAAATATTACAAGAGGATGACAAGATTATTTCTATTTCTAGATGTTTTTTGTGACTTTATCTTGAGAAAGTGTCTTATTTTAATAGGCAGATAATTTTGCTTATTGAACAAGTTTTCTTCCAAATGAATAAGACAAGATAAATAATGTTGTAATATTTGTGCAACAGTCTCAAAATGAGAAATAGTATATATGAAAAGTACATTTGGATAAAAATGGGCAAAATAACAGCATGTTAACTACACTAGTAAAGGCTAGTACTATCCAATTGAGCACTATTTAGCTTAGCTGTAGGTTTAACTACTACATTTAACAGCTGTGGGGAGGACCAAAAAGAGCTGTTCTTTTTATTGTTTTTACTGTGATAAGTCCTACAGAAATATTATTTGAAAATACAGAAAATCTACAGAAGTCACTTCAAATCAAATTGAACTGAAAGATAAGGCTTTAGTGATGAATATTTATTTACAGGGACTGTAAAGTAAAAGCAAATACATGTTTGAACTGGTCTCTTTTAAAATAAACAGCAGCTGAGTGTTTGTTTTAGATCCAGTTGGTGATTCCATTGTACTGTGTGTTTCTATGTGAGTGGTGATTTGAAAAGGGTGTTACGGGAACTCGTGATTCTTCTCCTTTGTGTGAGCATTACCTCAGAATGACGAGTGCGCGGCGGTACAGGACGTCAGGTGGAGTCCCCTCCAGCCGGGGGTAGCGCACCAGGAGGGGCGACTGAAACACATCAGCGTTCAGCCCAAGGTCACGCTCACACGAAGACTTTATCTTCAGCCCTCGGATCCGCACATCAATCCCCCCATCTGAGGAAGACCACCACACCAGTTTACGTTTATGTTTACATCTACGTTTACATTTACGGCAATTAGCAGACACTCCTAGCCAGAGTGATGTACATCAGTGCTTCAGTAGTCCAAACTTTAGTAGTAGTTTAATGACACTTTAGGACTGAAACAATTCATTTAAAGGGCACATATTGTAGAAAACCAAATTTGCCTCACTTTTATTTGATTTTATGGTAGTACACACTGTTAACTTCAAACCTTCCTGTTAATTTCCCAGTCCGCAATCCATATATATAGAAACTAAGCTTCCAAAACAACCTATTTTGTATTTATTGGTTTTGTGATGTCACAAAAACTTTCCTGTCAGCCCAGGCCAGGACTCTTTACCGAGGGAGTCACTGCAAAACTGACACATACAAGCTCATATATATGTTAACTTCTTAAAAATGAAGTGCATTTTAATCATTATTGCTGTTAGTATTTTACGTTCAGGATCATGCCAAGATATGAACCTGTTCTTTATATATTAAAGAAACATTCAAGGATTTGCACGTGGCTCCTGGATCCTTTCTTTTGATCAACAAATATATATTAATATTCAGTACGCCATATCTGGATGCATAAATGCTCTATGAGCACCCCAAACTTCAAATACGTACCCACACTGGTGGATGGTCTTAGCTACTGATGTTGGTGGGCTTCATGTTATCACTTTAACAGTTTACAGCAAACTTAAGGATGTAAGAATTATTTTTCTCTATTGTTCTCTGTTAATGTCTACTGGGCTTGAGGTGGGTTTGCTTACTTGCATTGTCTAAAGGTATCAGATAGCAAGGGTAGGAATCGCAACGATCACAATATTTGGGCCACGATACAATGTTATCGCGATTATTTGACTTCTAGGCAGATGGGGCGTTATGTACAGGAGCCTCTGTAGCCGTCTCGGTGAGTAATGCAAGAGAAGAACGGGGTCTTATGCCACCTTGTGGACTTCAAAAGCAATGCTATCAGAGTAGACGCACGTACCAAAATAAAAGTATATTAAATAATTTTTTTAAATCATAAAATAATATTAAATAAATATATATCGATACTTGGTGCCACAGTATCGATATTACATTGTGCCAAAAAATGTCATGGTACTGTACTAACACTACACTAACTACATTACTACGCTAACAGCACTGCATAGCAACCCTATTTAACTAGACAATGTGCATCCTGTAATGATGCTTTTGATGTTTATACTGTTGTATAGCTTTTATTCTAGTGTTTTTGCTGCTCCTACCTTTGTACTGTCCACTTTGCAATGCAAATTTCTCACTTGCGGGACTAATAAAGGTTTATCTTATCTTATTTTATGTACATTATCATTAGATAGGCTACTTGTTGCCCCTCAGTATGATTCTGTGCTGTTTCTAGTTGAAGGGGATATTAGGGCCTCCATAATTTAATTTAATACCATTATATACTTTTATTTAAGGGTCAAAACAGCATTCTTGCCTCATTAGTCTTCTGTTATTTTCAAAAAATAGGACCCCTAGAGCTATAAATGGTCTCACCCCTTGAGGTTGGTAGACTTCAGTCACACCCAAGGTTTTGCATACCCAAATACACACATACACACACACACGCACGCACGCACGCACACACACACACACACACACACACACAATAAGTGTGCATCCTATAAGGCTGTGAAGCTGTCTATAGACTAGGGTTGATTTTTAGCTCAGAGCACAGGTGTTTGCTTGTGTTACAAATATGATTTTTGCATTTTATTTGCATTTATTTTTGTTTGTTTTTTGTTTCATGCTTAATAAAGCAGTTTATTTCTTCATTCATATTCATATTTTTATAAAAAGCTTTTTATACTGTTCTCCAAGCTGCTATTATACATTCCTGCCAGTTTAACTGTGTAAGAATTTTGTAAATACACATACTGTTCACTTTTCATTCATTCATTTTCTGAGCCGCTTATGCTCACCAGGATCACGGTGCTGGAGTCTATCCCAGCGCTCAGAGAGAGAAACACCCTGGAAACGTCCAGTCCATCACAGGCCAGACACACAGACAAACACATTCACACATACAGTCACACCTCGGAGCAGTCACCAGATTACCTGACATACATGTCTTTAGACTGTGGGAGGAACCCGGAGTTCCCTCTGGAAACCCAGGACTTTCCTGCTGTGAGGCGACAGCACTAACTGCGCCGTCCTACATATACTGCACTGTATAAAACTGCTGAGTTGAGGAATATAGATCTCATATTTAAGGGCACATAGGTATACAGGAACCGTGCTGTACCTAAACCGTACTGCGATGGTACAGAACTTGCATCGCGCTTTGGTTTTCTAGTGTATCTCAGTCTGGTAACAGTGTTTCTGACGCATGAACAGCGAAATTCTCTCCTCACAGCTGATTGCCGGTCGTCATCCTAAAACCACATCCATGCAGTCGAACCAGCAGAAACCTTTTCTATCAGAGCTGTTTTTGATATTGTGGTCTTTTATTTTCTATAGTCTTGTTTGAGTTTCATTTTTCTCGACATTGTTTAACCAGGCGATAAATACGTAACCCAGCTAACTTGTTTGTGATGTCTTAGTACACCTTTGTATTTCTCACAGCACTGAAAACTACCAGTGAAATTTATCTTCAGCCCAAACAGACAGTAGTGCTTATACTTCGTTGACTTCCCTGTTGTTAGTTTGTATCTCCACTGTTGCTTTTTGGGGGAGATAGTAAAAAAAAAAAACAAGAAAGAAAAAAAAAACCAGTAGCCTCTTTCCAAGTCCGTCTGTTGTCATGACAACATTTCGACCAATCAGAAAGCAGTGACACTGTCAACTCGGCCCTGCCATCAAGCAGGATTGTGAAAGCTTGGGTTCAGGCACGAGTCACTTAATTTGTAATGGAAAATGTAATGTTCACAGTTCCTTATGCCAGTGGAAAAACGTCAAAAGTTAAAAAACAAAACAAAAAAAACCATCCATATTTAATACAGAATCATGCAGCCCTCTTTGCTACACAGACACCAGAATTTCCTTGTCATCGAAGCATTTGGTGTTTGAACCATTAATCGTCCTGAGCCTGTGGCTGAATGAAATCTGCTCTGTGTCTCACCTCTACACTCCTCGATTCTGATCTCTATGATTGGCAGGTGAATCGTCATGTCCTCCAACACACACACCTCCCCGATGAGGTTTCTGCGAATGAAGACTGTATTAGACAGATTGCGCTGTACCTCACAGCTTTGAACCACATCTGTGAAACGGCAGTTTCTGAGGAACTGTGAAGTGAATTTTTGAGGAACTCACTCATCTATATTAACGTCGCTGTATTTCTTAAGATTATCTCCCTCTCCACCAAACACAGTCACTCTTTTAGGCATGTAGGTATCATCTGTTGAGTCCACTGTCAATATCAGTTTACTAAAGAGGGAAAAAAAGGAGTGGATGAGAATGACAAACACATAAAATACCACTCTGAGCACTTTTATAAGATTTGATATATACACTATAAGTCCAAAAGTATCCAGACGGTCCTTCTAATGAGTACGTTCAGCTACTTTCAGCTTCCCCATTTACCCCAAACATTGTCTCGGCTACTTGAGTTTGCTTAGTTTTGCTTTAGTTTTAGTGCTGGAGCTACAAAGCTAATGTAACTAACTAGTAAGCAAATGACTTGCTTCTGGGGTTTCTGACATCGAAGAACACATTGTTATCTTCAAATACGGACTCAAGTACATTAAAAGCTGCCATCCTGGAGCCTGAATTCTGTCTGTAGTCCATTTTCATAGATAATGGCAGGAATGAGACTTGTCAGTTATATTTGCCTTTTAGCTCCAGTACAAAACTAAAGAAGCAAACCATTTTTATGATGACACTGTGTAAATTAGACTTTTTACCAAACCACCATTTTAAAGCAGTAAAACTGAGCTGTTCATACTTGACCACAGTGCCTCTCTTCATGTGTAGGCGGACCCAGTGCTGTCCCTGCATGCCGTCACTCTCCCAGTACGTCTCTGAGTCTCCATCAGTCAGGCAGCTAGCTCCGCCACTCAGGTCCTCCTTCATAAAACACATTTACTAACATAAAGATACATAATCGGAGTGCAGGGCGGGAATAAAAGCCAGAACAGTTTACAGTGGTCACATTAAGAGTATAGCCAAAGCATTCTTATTGGTACAGCAGTGTGCGCTGGTATAGCAAGGAAGGGGTGTGTGTGTGTGTGTGTGTATGTTTATGTGTGTGTCACTTGTCAAAACCACTAAAAACCACTAGCTGGTCGAAGAGAATGCCTAAAATGCAGCGGTAGAATAAACAGCAGTGTGCAGCCAGAACAAAAGTTCAGAAAAGCTAAACACAAACCCAAAGACTTCATTGGTGTGGAAACATAACACTGCAAGCTGTGTAAATTCACATTGAAACAGAGACTCCTACATCAGACTTGCTGTTATAATGGGAAACAGAAAGCCAACCTATTGCAGAGAATTTATGCCAAATTTTTATGGTGTACTGATCAGCAAACACACAAGAGTCGTTTACTTGTTTGACGCCTTCCAGCTTAATTACCGAATGACTTACATACAGGACATCATTTACATTTTTTTAGTTATTTCTCTGAAAGGCTCGTTGCTCTTTGCTGTAAGGGAACGACGCGCTCAGAACTAGAATTAAGGCTGTAATACAGTCGTTTGCGTATGCATTTGCTTCCCACTGGACTTACAAAAGCGTTGACCAGAAGTGAGTCAGCCGCAAAAGGACAGATTCTGAAATGTGTGGTGATTTTAGTATGTTGTTTACATCAGACGATGAGTGTCTGAGCCTAAGAGTGTCTGATAGAAAAAGTGCATCTCACACCTCAAAACACACACGGCATCTGCTGTTAGACGCTGATAGCAAGTTGCTTTATACATTTTCACTGATGCCTAGAACATGAGGACACTTTTCTTTAATTTTTTTGAGTGAATGACTAGTCACTTTTTCATAACTAGTGTAAACCCTAGTGCAGGGGTCACCAACCTTTTTGAAACTGAGAGCTACTTCACGGGTACTGAGCCATACGAAGGGCTACCAGTTT
>JBBPCZ010120946.1:0-10080 GCA_037974445.1 Brycinus macrolepidotus | reverse complement strand
ATAGAACCAGAAACTCAGGACACAGTTTAGATCCTTATTTCTCCAAAACATCTCAATAAAATCACTGCTGAACCTTCAACAGCTTTTTATGTGACGTCTTTATTTTCTGCACCAGATCATGGAGAGTGGGATCAATAAGAATATCAATAAGTATCGGTATTAATAAGCAATATCAGTATCAGTATAAGTATCAGTACAGTCCAAATCGTACCCATCTCTAAGTGAAATACTCCTAAATTTACTTAAATTGTGGTGAGAATTGTATTTTTTACTTAAATTTATTCACGCTGGAGTGGAATTTACTTCATCTGACTTAAATTTGCATCCATAGCGTCTCTAATGGTGTGAACGTTTGCTGAGTTTCTACTGTTAAAGAAAAGAAATGAAATTGCTAACTTACACTAGAGCGACATTGTTTTAAATTCACTTAAATCTACATTTGCAATGCTGCTAATATGGAACATGTTTTCAGATCTTGTACTGTTAAAGAAATTAAGAAATTGGGATATCGTTTTGTGCATCCTGAAATACAGTTGGAGTGAAATTTATTTGAATGTCCTTAAACTAGAGTGAAAGTTGTTTCAAATGTATCTAAATGTGCTAATATTGGAGTGAAATTTTGCTTCAGATGCATTTAAATTGACCAAAATTGGAGTGAAATTTGTTTCAAATGTATTTACATTTACTGAAACTGGAGTGAAATTTGCTTCAAATGTAGCTAAATATACTGAAATCGGAGTGAAATTTACTTTAATTGCTTTTCTGTACTTCAGTCTGAGTAAAGCGTGCCTGCGTTTACTACAGAACATCACTAAGACGCTGAACGGTGTTCTACTGATGGAGGAAAGACTAAACTGTGGATGCGAGGCTGTTGCTCATTGAAAGACGAGGTTTTAGACAAAACGTAAAACGCACCTGAAGTGAAATGCAGTGAAATTCTCCGCATACCTTCAATGATGTAGACGCACTCTCTCTCTGGGGGGTATTTGTTGGGGTAATTTGGAGACGTGAACAGCCCTCCCTCTGGATTTTTCACCCACGTGCCGCACTGCCCCGCTGGCTGCACCCCTGAGTTGTTTTTCACTGCAAGAAGCAGCGAAATCACACGTCAGCAGCTGCACAGCAACCGAGAGTGACTGAGAGTTGTGTGACCAAAAGGGTGGTAAAACAAAATTACCTGTTTCCTTCTTCGTTGCCCCGGACAACCCAAGTATGAGGAGACTTGCAACAGCTGAGAGGGGATTTAATATCAAAGGAGAATTATTATTATCTTCTATCATCATCATCAGGTCTAAAATCCATATGAAAAACCTGTGAAGCGTATTGTGTCACTAATCAATAGATGTGTGCTGAGCTGGTTTACAGCTCAAAGACAGAACTTTAATTCAGGTTTATTATGAGACCCATTACAGGGTCATTTCAAAGGAGATCAGTGAAAACACCAGAATTTCTCTCATATAAATACATCAGTACGTCTCACGCGTAAGATAGCAATGTATCTCACGCATAAACACATAAGTACGTCTCACGCATAAGAAAGCAGTTTATCTCACGCATAAAAACACATCAGTGTATCTCACACATAAAACAACAGTACATATATCACACATAATACAGCAGCACATCTCACGCATAACACACAGTGCATCTCACGCCTGTGTATCTCACGCAACAAAACACCGGAATGTCTCCTGAAACCTGAGTGTTTCCTTAAATTGTAAGTCGCTTTGGATAAAAGTGTCTGCCAAATGAATGTATTGTAATTTAATGTAATCTCTTGCATAGACCACAGTATGTCTCACAAAACACCAGTACATCTCACGCATAAAACACAGTGTATCTCACGCATAACCCACGCTGTATCTCACTCATAAAAATCCAGTATATCTCACACAAAAAATATCAGTGTATCTCAAGCATAATGCACAGCATATCTGAGGTATAAACACCAGTATATCTCATGAAATAAATGCAAGTAGGTCTCACGCAAAAAAAATGCAAGTATCTCACACATAAACCACCTGTATATCTCATGCATAAAATGCAAGTATATCTCACACATAACACAGTGTATATCTCACGTGTAAACACCAGTATATCTCACACATAACCATTAAAACATCAGTGTATCTCACGCATAACAAACAGTACAGCCCACATATACACACCAGTATGTCTCACGCAAAAGATGGCAGTATATTCCAGTGTAGAAGGCCAGAACATCTCACATGTAAGCTCCAATATATCTCACGCATAAAATGTCATTATATCTCACACCAGGATGTTACACACATACAATGGCAGTATATCTCTCAAAAAAAAAAAGCCAGTATATCTCACTCATACAGTGTCAGTATATCTCACGCATAAAACAGCAGAACATCTCACGTATAAGCACCAATACGTCTCTCGCATAAGACAGCAGTGTATCTCACGCATAAAACCTCATTATATCTCACGCTAGTATGTTTTACACATACAATACCATTATATCTCACGCGTACAACGTCAGTTTATCTCACGCATGAAACACCAGTAATATCTCACGCGCACTGGTACGGACCTCGCGAGCTACCTCATGCGCACAGCGCCGCACTCGCGTGAGTGAAGTTAAGCCGGGCTCGCGGACTCACCGTGAAGGAAACTGCGCCCATGTACCATGTCTGTTCCTTTCAAAACAGGCTTCGACCTCAACTACTTCCATTTAGAAGGGAATTCTTTCAGAAGAAAGGTGAGTGATGGGTCTGAAGAGAGAGAGAGAAAGAGAGAGAGAGAGAGAGAGAGAGAGCTGCTTGGAGTCAGAAGCTTTCATGCAGTGGTCGCTGATGCTGGTCCTGATGCTGATGCTGATGCAGGGGCAGCAAATCCCTCAAAGAAATTCCCAACTCTGGGCTAAAGCTCTGAAACAGTCCAGAAATCCACCCGAACGCTCCCAAATCCTTCTGCTGCTGCTCGAACAGGTCCTTCATGAGCTTCCCTGCTGCTCTCCACCTTCACTCCTCAGGGCAGGAGGATGCCAGCATCATAAAGAGAGAGAGAGAGAGAGAGAGAGGTCCTCCATCTCAGGGGCAATCCTCAGAGTCCGTGCGCATCCATCTCCTCTCTTTTTTTCCTCTCTCTCTCACTAGTTTGCACCAGGCAGAGCACGAAGCAACTTCAGCCTCGTGGGAGATCAGGGTTCCTCTGCTGCTCCTCTCCTCCAGAGCGAGACCCTCCAGTGGTCAGCAGCCCCAGAGCATCACCTCCATCCTGGGCAGCAGCTGGGCTTTCGTGGCTGATTCCTTGGAGTTTATCCCTCCTCCTCCTCCTCCTCCCCCCAGAATGATGCAGCAGTGGGTTAGAGGAGAAAACACACCTCTATCTGCTCTCCATGAGTTCTCAGTCCGGAGAGAAACGCCGCGCGCCAAGACGCAGCGCACGCGCCGGCCAGGATGAAGAGAGAGAGAGAGAGAGAGAGACAGAGAGAGAGAGAGAGAGAGAGAGATGGACAGAGATGCTGCAGGAGAGCAAAAACCAGAGAGTGAAAGAAAGAAGAGAAAGAGAAAGAGGGAGGGATGGAGGGATGGAGAGAATGAGAAAGAGAGAGAGAGAGAGAGAGGGATGGAGAGAGAGAGAGAGAGAGAGAGAGTGTGTGTGTGTGTGTGTGTGAGGAGCCGCCCGGCTCTCAGCAGCACCTGCAGCACGAACTGCTGAGCTGGAGCCTTGCGCGTTTTGTTTTAGCACCCGTATACAGACAAGCCCCGCCCCCCTCAAGAGCTGGGATTGGTTAGGAGTCGCACCGCCTCCTGAGCCGCGATTGGCTGCTCTGATCCCCCCTCGTGGTTAATAGGGAGCTAATATTTTGACCCTAATGGCCCTAGCTTCCACAGTACAGGCAGCAGGACTCATTTAAGAACACCAGTTCAACACACCTGATGCAGCTCGTTAACTAATTAAGGCTCTAATCAATCAACGAGAGTCTGGGTGAGGAACAGTGATGCCATGGGTCACCAGGAGCAGGCCTGAAGGCCCCTTTCCACAGGTCTACAGGAACCGTTCTGTATCTAAACTGTACTGTGATGGTACTGAAGTTCGTGTTTTGATGTTCCAGTGTAGACTAGAGTCTGAACTTGCCTGCGTCATTATCAGTGTAGCGCCAGGTTTAGCTTTATCGAATAATTCTTGCTCGGTAAATCCCTTCCGAGTTTTTAATGGTTAAAACTTTTGCTTGAATGCGGGTTCTTCACCACAGCTACTCTTTTCATCCCGAACTCATTAATCGTCATGGAAACCTGTGAGGTAAAGTAAAAGTCATTAGGCGATGGAACATGTTGATGAAAGACGTGGTCAGTTCAGAGCGAAACTGAGTTTTAGATTCAGGAAAACGTGAGACTTTTCCATGGAAATGTGGTTTCCGTCACAAACAGTGAGAACTTTTCCTCTAGAGAGGAAAAAAAAAAGCGTCAGCTAGCAACCGAAAATGTGGCCTGAAGTGTTTAGTCATCGTCATAGTTGATGACGCGGCGGATCAAAGCGACTCGGGGATGTGAAGTGATGTCTGCTCTGATATATGAGCCTTGGCAACCAGTGGACATTTCCCATGTTGCAATACTCCCATTCAGCATGTCTCTCTCGGACCTGAGGCCGCCCCGCGCATGCTAATGACCGCATTAGTATTCATGCATCGACCCGCATAAAACACGACACTCCTCAAGTACATCAAGGGCTTTTGAGTAACGGCCGACCTCATAGACGGTCCCGGCGCTGATTGGGATTAGTGTTAGTGAATCCAGCGCCGATTCAGGACGGTCTCTGGATGTTCTCTCAACCTTAGAAGATGATGATGATGAGAACATGCAGGATTCTGGAGAATCACATCACCATTCATAACGTGCAATATTTTATTATTCTGTGCAGTATCACTACTTATGTCTCTACTTGTGACACTTATGACACTACTTATGCATGTTCATGTTCGGTGTCACTACTTCTATCAATCATGGGCGCCGGAACCATTATAGCAGGGGGGGACGTGTCCCCCCACTTCTCAAAATCATTCGTTTCGTCCCAAACAACTCCAAACCACTATTACTGTTACTCGCAAACTACTTCAGCAGGGATTTTATTTTTTAATCTATAGTATTTATATCCACTTCTCTTACTGACCTCAGCATTTTTTGTAAATAACATAGTATATTTGGTACTAAGTATTTTTAGAGTATTTCTGGAAAGTCTTTATTTTGACTTTATATTGTTTTTGCCTCTGTGTGTCTGTGCAGTCATAACATGAGCAATTTCCTACGCGATCAATAAGGTTTCTTATTCTCATTTTGGTCTCATTTTGCAGAAAAAAACAACTGTTTTACATTTTTGTCACTTATTGACATGGAAATAAATGTACACGTCAGAGGGGCAGACATCAGACCTGTCCATAGAGAACGTGAATGTAATTAATTAGCTCCCCATGTGATTAAACAGGTAATTGCATTTGAAGAGTGTAGCGGATTGACACCTTAATGTTAAGATGGTTAAATGGCCTTTGTCATGAAAAAAGTAGTTTTCCTCATTGCATTTTAAATATTACCGTTTGTTGTATGTAAACATAGTTAAAATGTCTTACTCTCCACTCCGTACAGTGAATGGAAACCAAGCTGCAAAAACAGCTTTTTGAATTCAGTGTTTTTGTGATGTTACAAAAGCCAAAACATTATTTACATACATATATATATATATATATATACACACTTATTTTGGCGTACAGTTTAACTCTGCCCGTTCACTGGGGATGGGAGCTTCAAAATGATTCAGTATCAATACAGGCACCTCGACTTCAGTACTGATTCCTGAACAATTTTAAAACTGGGTGTGGCTTAAATCTGAGACGTGAAGTGTTGAAGGTGGGTATATTTACTGACTATGGCTAAGATTAATAACATGCTTGCATAATATCATTTAGACAGCCAATCAGAACACACATATTTTAAAAAGCTTGCTAATAGTTGTTTTGTCGTCCGGGGGAGGGGCGGTGGGTATTGGCTGGTGTTTGACCAAATCTGTCGACACCCCCCCCAAAACAACCCCACTCCCCAATCCAGCACTGCCCTAAGCCTAGAGACACCCCTGAGCTCTCCTAATGCCATTCGCAAGAACCCTCCCCGCACGAATCAAATCAACCAATCCGAGCCAGGAGGTGTGTCTGATGTACTGTCAGTCATTACTGATGGACATGCTGCGGGCCTCCCCCTCCCCTCCACCTGAAAGGATGCCCAGGTAGTCCCATTTCTATCCAGTCTGGACAGATAGAAGTCACTGTAAAGCATCTTATTTCAGACTATTTAGAGAATGATCATGAAAAAAAAGAATGTAAATGTTTAGCGACTGTGGCTAAGGTTAATAACATGCTTGCTGAATGTAATTTAGATAGCCAGTCAGCTTTCCACGTTTTGGGATAAGCTTGCTAATCATTAAACCGCAAACTTCAGTTGCGCTTTTGTCAACCGGGGTGGAGGAGAGGTGGTGGTGGGTATAGCCTGGTGAGTCTTTGATTTTGGTTCAGATAAGAGAGGTTTTTCTTAAACTAGTGCATAAAGTGTGACTTCTGCCCACACAGGCGGCGTTATGAGTGAACATTGCCGAACCCGAAAGAATGAAAGTGAACAGAACGTCCTTCTCGTCTTCTCACTCAGCTCTTAATGAGACACTGAAACCCTACAGACGAGCTGCGGACACACAGGCTCCGACACTGAGTGTATTCATGTGTGGAAAGATCAACTCAGCACAAGCTTTTTCGTGGCTGAGACGGAGACTGGGAGGTCACAGAGATGACATTCAGAGCCTCTTTAGCCCCATTTGTGAGTAAGTGATGATACTGTTCAGACAGGCTGAGTTGCTGCAGTAGGGTGTTTCAGTTTTCTTTTAGCAAATCAAATCAGTCATCGCAGAGCTTCAAATGTAGTGCATTCTTCCTTTCAGTGTGGAGCAGACAGTCGGTCTGACATGCATTAAAAAGGGGCCATACTGACTTCAGATCATTTCCAAACCAATAAAATTCACTGCACCAACGCAGTTATTTCCAAAGCTAAGTGAACTCAATTACAAAACTTTGTTGATGTTTTCAAGAAAAGCAAAGCAGTGAGTACTCACAGTACCTCACAGCAAGAAGTTCCTGGGATGTTTCTTTCTGTATGTTCTCCCCTTTGTGGGTTCCCACCAGGTTCTCTGGTTTCCTCCCATAGTCCAAAGAACTGCACTTCAGGAGAACTGGAGACGCTTTTATCCAAAGCGACTTCCATTCCCTAACTACAGGGGGCAGTCTCCCTGGACCAACTTGGGGTTAAGGGTCTTGCTCAGGAACCCAGTGGTGGTGCTGAAGGTAGGATTTGGACCCATGACCCCTTGGTCCAGAGGCAAGTATCCTACCCACTAGACCACCACCACCCTCGTCTTTAACCCAGGAGAGGCTTGTCATTCAGTTGATAACTTGGATCAGGTGTGTTGGAAGCAAGGAAAACATTAAAATGTGTCAGGAGGGTCTCCAGGACCATTCTCTAGGTCATTCTCACCACTCTAGAAGACAAAGACATAAACAAAACCAATGAGATATAACAGAGAACATGGTGGGTCAGAAAGTGGGTCAAAAAGTGCTGATAAGAGGATACTATCATGGTTATGGTTGTCGAATGTACAGCACAAAATATGCCTGGACTTTATACCCATCTAATTTTGTTTATATCTTCTGGCTTGCTGTTTAATATGTCACTGTTTAATTTGTGAGCACTAAGCATAACAGGACTAAAATACAACAATGTATCTTTGATGTGGACCAACGAAACCAAACTACAAGCATAAATTACCCAAAAACACTTTATTTTGTAATTTCCTTTAATATTGTTGCTGAAAGCTACTGCTATAAAATAGCAGTGTTTTGCACTGTGTTTGCTGGAAAAAACATCTGTAAATATGTAAATGCACTGACCCTCGCTCTGCTGGGGCAACACACTGGTGAGAGTCCCACAAACGTCCCACTGTTCCAGCGTTCTCGCTAAATCATTATTCCATACCAAACAAGCACTGATAAGAAGTTTGGATGCATTTCAATTAAAGTTGCTCTGCATGTATTTAATGGCACCAGACCTTCAGAATACTGATGAGTTTTAAGGGAGAGCGTCAGAAGATCTAAAGAACTGTGTAGTGCAGGTAGGAACTCCAGGTCTTTCTCCATGAAAAACAATGAAAACTGGTTGTCAACAACGTTTCAAACCTAATACATTTTGCCCCACGTTCTCCTAAATCTCACAGGATCCTCTGAGTGACAGGGCCTGTTTACCACAGGGTGATACAGCTTGTTTTTACTGGACTCTTCTGTTTGTTTTCCTCTCCTAAAATTACTCCAGTGTATTTCTATCACCATGGCTAGAGGGATTTCATCTCATGAAAATCAGGGTACAGCACTTTTTGCAGTAGTTTTAGACACAAATTGGACCGATTCCACCTGCCTGTTGTATACATAGCTGGTCCATGAGCCTGAAGGTGCAGTTTATAGGCTCAAAAATGCAAAATGTGCACAAAAATGTCTGAGGAACACATAGAAAATGGACAGAGCTTTTGGAAGCCCACCAAAACAACATTTTGGGTTTGGCTCCAGTGGTGCCTCGGTTATCCATAACTGGGAAACCCAGAGTAAGATTCTGCTGCTCACAACAGTCTTCTCTCTGTCTGATCAAAAGTAAATCATCTTCTTTTCTGGAGATTATTGAGTCTGACTTGTTTCTCCTAAACCCCCCTTTAGGAGAAAAAAGGAGAAAAAGAATAAATCAATTTAAGACAGAAGTTCTTCTGCTGTTCTCATCAAACTCCTATCGAACTCTGATTGGACACTCAAAAAATAAGACCTCTACAAGACTGGGTGACTAAATAAGACCAACCACCCCACATGATTGTGTGATTGAGTTTTTGGAAACTTCTGTTCAGCAGAGATTCAGGTATGATAGAACAAGAGGACCCCCAAGGAGATCTAACTTCCCACCTTAAAATTTGGCTTCTGTGTACATATTTATTTTTAAAGCATGTCGCAAGTCAGTTATTGGCAAATCCAAGTTAGTCAGTTAAGGGCCACTGTTGAGTCGAGTAGTGAGTCAGTTCAGAGCCGGTCCCAGTCAGTTAAGAGCCAGTTCAAGTCAGTTAAGAGCCAGTCTGAGTTAGTTAACGGCCAGTCCAAGTCGATAAAAGAGCCAGTCCAAGTCAGTTAAGAGCCAGTTTAAGTCAGTTAAGAGCCAGTCTGAGTTAGTTAACGGCCATTCCAAGTCAGTTAAGAGCCAGTCCAAGTCAGTTAAGAGCCAGTCCTAGTCAGTTAAGAGCCAGTCCAAGTCAGTTAGGAGCCAGTCCTAGTCAGTTAAGAGCCACTCCAAGTCAGTTAAGAGCCAGTCCTAGTCAGTTAAGAGCCACTCCAAGTCAGTTAAGAGCCAGTCCTAGTCAGTTAAGAGCCAGTTCAAGTCAGTTAGGAGCCAGTCCTAGTCAGTTAAGAGCCACTCCAAGTCAGTTATAAGCCAGTCCGAGTCAGTTAAGAGCCAGTCCAAGTCAGTTAAGAGCCAGTCCTAGTCAGTTAAGAGCCAGTCCAAGTCAGTTAAGAGCCAGTCCTAGTCGGTTAAGAGCCAGTCCAAGTCAGTTAAGAGCCAGTCCAAGTCAGTTAAGAGCCACTCCAAGTCAGTTAAGAGCCAGTCCGAGTCAGTTAAGAGCCAGTCCGAGTCAGTGGAGTGAAGTGGAGAACAAACAATACTGGAATGTAATTGTGTTCTTTATATGTTAAAATGATCAGCTGCCATTCAATATAGATGCAGTCAATCCACAAAAATACAGTACCAGTTTGACACCCAAACACCGAAACACGGTCAAAAGGAACAGTGATGACTTTAACCCTTAGAAAACGAGTGTCATGGATCCCGGCCACAGGCTTAACAAAAGGTAAATTTTGGTCATTCGATGAAACAGCTTCTTATATGGAAGTTCCCCCGGTGTGTGTTGGTGATCGAGGTGTCAGACGTCATGCTGAGCTTTGTTTGGGGTTCCTGTGTCACATAGAACCAAAGTTACTGTAATTTAAAA
>JBBPCZ010120945.1:0-10081 GCA_037974445.1 Brycinus macrolepidotus | reverse complement strand
GGCTAACTGCTACCAGCTGGGCTGCTCTGCTACTGATAGCCACTCTCACCACAACACATGACGTCATCTCTGCGTGTTCAGGGCTGCACGTGGTTAAAACTCAGGCGACAGGCTCGGGAGGGGGCGTGACCGAGGCGAACCTGACTTTCTAATCTCTATAGGCATCTTCTACCTTTGGAGAAATTACCCCATTTCTGACCATAGTCGAACGTGTGCTTTATTCCATGTAAATGAACTTGGACAACGCACATTTCTGTAAAAAAGGTTTAGCCAGCGTGGCAATTTTCATCTGTAGCCCCTGGACTATCATTAAAATGGTTAATTACCATATATCATCTGATCTTATTAAAATTTGATTTTGGGTAATTTCATGGCTATGGTGTTCTGTCGTGGATGATTAAATGCATGTTTGGGGGCTCATCTGGGATTGGCAGTAAACTCTGGCACACACATCCCCTGATAGACCTGAGCTTCAGTCTCAAGCTCCTGCGGACCTCATCAGTGAATTTCACAGTGAATGCTAAAAACTGTTTGCTGAGCAAACACCTTGGCTAGAAAAGTGGAGAGACACCCTGGAGTTTGCACTACTGGCTATTCATCACAGACAGAACGCAACATATGTTTTATTTATGAGCGATTACGTCTTTGCATCTGGTCCTGACATCACTCCCCGTCTCTTAAACACTTCATCATCTATTTTTTGGTCCCTCTTCCTTTTCCAGAAAATTCATCAGTCACGGCTGGCAGAACCATTTGAAAGACTTATTCTTGCCAGTGCTCATTTCGAGCAGTGCCAGAAAGTGGATGGCGATGCGTCAGCATAATGAGTTCAGATATCTCAGATGCTTGAAATGATTTTCTGTGATAGTCAAGTGATGGTTCTGCAGACAATCAAATAAGTATCTTCCCCTTACCCCAGACTCAATCAACCAAGGCATGTTTGGTGTCTGATGTTTATAACAAGAGGTCATAGAAGCTTATATCCACCACTAACATAAGGATTGTATTCAGTACTGTGGAAGACGTTGACCAGTTGAGTTTAGTAAGGAGTGGACACGCCCAAATTACTTCATTTTGAGTTGGGGGTGGGGGTTGGGAAACTACATGAGAAGAAGCTAATTTTGCTTCAAGATGTGTAAGACTACGAATTTGCATGGTAGTTAGGGGAAGATGAAAATGGTCAAAATGGCGTTTCAACAAAGACTCGTAGAAACATTCTGTGACAGCCTGCTTACTTGTTGCTAACAGCTACTAAACTAGAATGATATTTTGATGTGTTATTTGATGTCTTTGCCAGTGTGACATGATGAAGCTAAAATGCTTGTGTTATTAGCATGTATGCTACCATCTAGAGAATGAATGGTTTTCACTCAAAGTCAATGGTTTGCTTGACTTTGCATATCATTCTAGGTAACTTTGGCCATTCAAGTTCAAGTTTATTTATTCAATGTGCTTTACAGAACTAGAACATTAATTAATTAATTCATTCATTCATTCATTTTCTGTAACCACTTAATCCTTACTAGGGTTGCGGGTACCCGGAGCCTATCCCGGGATCTACGGGCATGAGGTAGGGACTCACCCTGGGCAGGGTGCCAGCCCACTGCAGGGCGCACACACACAGACACACACACAGACACACACACACACACACACACACACACACACACACACGCACATACACATATGTTCAGTTTTGAATCCCAAATTCACCTGACACACATGTCTTTGGACTGGGAGAAACCAGAGACCCTGGAAGAAACCCACGCCACCATGAGCAAAACAAGGCCAGGACCCACTGTGTGAGGTAACAGTGCTACCCACTCTGCCACCGTGGGGCCCAGAAATAGAATATAAAGTAATATAAAATGGAATAAAACAGTATAAGATAATGGAAGAGATAAAAGAAAAAAAATACATAAAAGAAAATTGAAAGTGCAGTAGAAGTGCAAATGTATAAAAGACGGCAGAGGAGAATAGTGCAGTTTTTAGCAGCTTTTTAAAGCTCCAGTTGGTGCAGATCTGATTCTGCCAGTTTGTTCCAGCAGTGAGCTGCATAGTGACTAAATGTCATTTCACCATGTTTAGTTTCAGATTTTCTCACCACTAGCTGACCAGCTCCTGTAGATCTAAGAGACCTATCAGGATTATAAAAATCAAACTTATCGGAGATGTATTTAGGATCCAAACCATTGAGTGACTTGTAAATGATAAGTAATGCTTTGAAATTAATTCTGTATTGAACTAGGAGCCAGTGCAAGGACCTGAGAACTGGAGTGATCTCTCTTCTTGATTTTGGTTAGAACTCTGACAGCAGTATTTTGAATGAGCTGGAGCTCTAATGGACGTATTGGGAATCCCAGTGAGGAGAGTGCTGCAATAGTCAACCCTGCAGGAAATGAAGGCATGGATAAGTTTCTCTAAGTATGGTTTGGACACAAAGTCTCTAACTTTGTTTTAAAGGTGCCAAAATGCTGACAGCTTTGTTGTGATCACCAAAACGAAGGTCTCTATCCATGCTAAAAACCCCAAGGTTTTTTACATGGGTGGATGTCTTAAGTGCTCTAGATTCCATGTGGGCACTAAGAATTGATTTTCGTTCTTTATTTCAAAACAGGATACTCTCCGTTTTCCCTTTATTTAATTGGAGAAAGTTTTGATACATCCATTTGATACATCACTAGATACTGCAGGCACGGAGACCACTGTAATGTAAGTTTTTTTTTAAATATTCTGAACCCTAGATACTTGACAAATACCATGCAGGTCAAGCAAAACTAGCATAGTCTTCAGTTTCACCCCAGTAAGTATACCCTGCTCAAAATGATTAACTTTGGTCATGGGCTGTACACCAGATTGTCCATCCACATATGTGGACAGTGCCTCTGAGCCCGAGACTACCTGAGCTACAACACATTTCATCTACAATGCATATTCATCCCAAAATGCAAAATTTTTTCGATGACTGGTCAACCCACTTTTTTGAATGCCCAGTCAACTAGCCAAATTAATATGGACCCTGTAGTGTGAAACTGCATTATGCATTTGCCTCAAGTTAGCAGTCTTAACTAGACATGCTTATGTGGTTTCTGACACACTATTTATAAACTTGGATAAATGAAGTGGTAAAAGAAGTAAAAGATCCACCCACTTACTCCAGGCCCTTCAATTCAACTGCTTTTTGCCCAGAGGAGTGCTTTGCATAAATCTATAAGATGAAGTGTTACCATCTCCGCTATCAAAGCCAGTTTTCAAAGCTAATGTTTTCGGAGTCGTCGTACAACAGCGTGTTCATTGGATTTCACAAAGAGTAATGCGCTGAGGTGCCAGATGGCCCACACGGATGCATAAATCAAGATTAATGGCTGCGCTCTATTGACTGCCATGTACATCCATTATTCTAATTCAGAAAAGCCACAAATCAATTGTCTCTGCGTGAAGAGCGAGGAAACTGATAAGTCAAACGGGCACAGTGAGAAATGAGCATTGCAATTAAATGTGTTTGCCAGATACTTGACAAGAGCGAAGATTTAAGAAAATGAAAAAAACAACAACAAACACTTATAGGCAGCAGAGTTTTACATACCCAGATGCTCTCCTGTATATTCTTGGCCAGAAGATCTTGCCTTGGACATATATTTCATCATTTTAGCAAGTATAACGGACAACTGGTTTAACACTGACTGTGACGATCTGTAAAGTGGACTGTATAAGACACTGGTCAGTCAGGTACCAGATGCCTTGAGTTCCACAAGGTTCTCTGGCCATGAGAAAATCTTATTTCGGAAACCAAAAGACGGTTATCTGACTGGGTGAAGCGGCTCCCATCACTTCTGTCAGCCAGTCTCAACCACTCAAAGAGGGAATCCCACTGGAATTCATGCCCACACACACTGTATGGTTGTGATTTGCTAGAAAATGGCAGAACCTTTCAGAACCTGGGTGTCTTCCATATGAGTAGCTGTGTGACTGGAAGGGATAGAGATGATCACCTGTAATCACATGTAACCACCACCACCATCCTTGTGCCAAAGAAGTCTTCATTGTCCTGTCTCAGTGACTATCGTCCCATCGCACTCTCACTCATCATCATGAAGTACTTAGAGAGGCTCGTCATGAGGCACATAAAATCACAGCTGCCCCCCTCACTGGACCCCTGCAGTTTAAAGTAAAGTGGCCCCTTATAGTCACGCATGAACACACCACAGCACACAGTGTGATCAATGTGAAATTCTTTCTCTGTGTTTAACCCATTCATTTAACCCATGAAGCAGTGGGCTGCTACCAACGAGGGGCGCCCGGGGAGCAGTGTGTGGGGACGGTACCTTCCTCAAGGGTACCTCAGTGATGACACTAGCAGTTGAGATTCGAACCCATAACCTTCTGATTGCAGGGGCAACTCCCTAACCTCTAGACCACCAGCTGCCCTACATATCGTCCCAGCTGCTCTACAGATGATGCATCACCACCACCATTCACCTTGCCGTCACCCACCTGGACAAAAAGGACACGTGTGAGAATGCTGTTCAAAGACTTCAGTTCATCACTCATCATTCCTCAGCATCTGATTGGGATGTTGAGACTGCTGGGGCTGAACACCTCCCTCTGCAACTGGATACTGGACTTCCTGACTGGAAGACCTCAGTCAATCAGGATCAGGGTCAACATCTCTAGCACTACCACTGTGGGTAAAGGGGCCCCCCAGGGTTGTGTGCTCAGCCCTCTGCTGTTCATGCTCCTGACCCATGACTGTGCAGCTGTGCACAGCTTTAACCACATCATCAAGTTTGCTGATGACACGACCCTGGTGGGTTTGATCAGCAGGAACGAGGAGGAGGAGGTGCTAACAGCTAACAGACTGGTGTAGAGCCAATAAACTTACACCCCAACTGCCACTGTAAAGACCATTTATTTATTATACATTGCACATTCTTTGTCCTGCTGCTGCTATTATTTGCACAGTTATTATTATTGTTTATTGCTCTCTTGTAAATTTTTGCACACCTAACAACTCTAGAATACAGTATCTGTCATAATACTGTATTCATTAAAACATCGACTGAACTAAATGTTGTCTTGTCCTGTTGTTTTGTTACTCTTGTGTTTTTCTTGCACTCTCTTTTTCTTTGCACTCTGTGTATTTTGTTTTGTCTGCACTTCTGTGGTCTTGTGGTGTTTCTGTTTTTGTTTGTGTTGCACCATAGTCCTGGAGGAACATTGTTTGGTTTCACTGTGTACTGTGTATATGGCTGAAATGACAATAAACTGACTTGACTTGACTTGGCTAATTTAGGGAAAGCTTAATATTGGCCAGAAAAAAATAACAACGATACATTGTCCCCAGATTGTTTAGGCAGACTTTCCTCAGTGTGGAACTCTTTAAAAGGTAACCTTATGCCGATTATGCCAGACACTTCTTTTTGTTCTTTTTGGGTCTTTTTTGGTCTGTTTACCTTAGTCAAACTTTTATGTGAGGTGGTGTTTTCTTGTTAAACCAACTGAAGCCTTTAAACTTCTTTTTGCTCCTTTTGAACCTCTGTTAACTCCTTAACAGCTGCATACCCTGGTCCCACCAGACCGTTACCGGCAATTTTTAGATGTGCCTTCCTAGAAGGATGGTGCCAAGGCTTCCCGTGAATATCCATTAGTTCAATAAATAATACATCAGAGCCGTAAGTGCAGAGTCGCTTATGGGGGCCAATGGCATTGACACTGTAGATGCATCATTGAGAGCCTAGAGGCCACGGTACATCTCAGGTACACTCAACGAACGCTGCCACATTGATTTCCACTTTCCTTCACAGAGACTGCTCCAATCCAGCATTGTGTCAAAGAGGAAAAAGAACAACAAAACAAACACCACCCTGCCTGCAGTCATTGTCAAGACCAGCACAGCTGCTTTCTCGGAACAAAGAAAGCATAAAAGAGGTAAGCATCAAAGGCTGATAGAAAGCTGTCTACATTTCAGATGGGTTTTTGCCTGATTTTCCATCAAGACGATCTCCTAATCCTATTAGAAGGCCTATGTCTCCTTTTCAGGTGTGGAACATGAAAGAAGACTGAGTGTAATTTGGTATGAAGGTACATGTCACTGTATTAAAACATGCAAACATAGTTCATTTTATCAGTCTTTTCTGAAAGGCCGACATGACCTTGCATTGCTTGGGTCAAAGGAAAATTCACATATATTCAGTGAATGACCACTGTTGTGTCCTATATAATCTACACAAGAATAGTTCACTACAATGACAAATTCACATATTCATTCCCACTGAGGTCTCCATGAGCTTTTTAAATAAGATGGTATGCAGTCAGCTTTTCAGCTCAGGGGACTTGAATGTACTAGTAGTCTTGCAAGGCACAAACTGACAACTTCCACAATGCAGACACTCCCAGGTAATGCCCCTGGACACCACAAGGTGCCTGAATGTTTACCTGTGAACTTGTGAACATATATTGAGAAAAACCAGCACAAGTTTATTTTGTAGTCGCTGACAACTGAACCTGAACATTTTTCAATGATGTTCTATCCCCAGCGAAGCCACAGCCATCCATGGCCTGAACTTCAGGACAGCTTTCTTGGGGGGTACTGTGGCCCTCCCTCTCCCCCCATCACTCAGTGTGTGTCCCTCCCTTTCCCCCACACTCTCTTCCAAATGTGTCAAACTGTCCAGTGACATTGCACTGCAGATGGGCTACATTCTGTAACTGTACAACTCTATGGGAGAACGATAAGATGTTAAGTGTACAATGAATTAATCAGAATCAGAATCCGAAAACTTTATTGATCCTGGAAAAAACTGCTTATGTTACGACTGAACGACTACACAACGACAACAACAATATAAAATATAATGTTTAAATCCAGTAAAAACTCTGCAGAAAATGCTCAATACAAAATACACTATCCTATATACAGAAATGCCGGGGTACTAATATGATAGATAAAAAACTTACAATTAAGTGAAATACTAGTAACACAAATGGTGGTTTCAAGTCTGTTATTGTATGTAATATAGGTCAGTAGTAGATCAGTAATATTGACATAAGTAGTGATATTTCAAATGGTAAGACCACTGCACATAATAATAAGATATTATGCATAAGAGGTGTGTGTTTCTAATAAAGTGTCCAGTGGCCAGTGGGTGGAAGTATCAGGTAGTTTCAAATAAATTTAATGGTAGGTGTTTGTAAACACCAAAGAGAGATTAGCGTAGCATTGTCGAGATTTGCTGCATTTTTAGCTCTTTAAGAACCATTAACTAGGTCAATGTAAATGCAGCATTTTTCATCCTTCCTTATATGACTCACGGCCTGCAGCAGTGGCATTTGCATAGTGGTGACGCGATCCATATGCATTGACCTTTAGCTCTTGTTCTACAGATCATATACAAGCTTTTCATGTCTTTCTTCAGATCAAAGACAATAATGGAGTGGGTATTTGCGTAAAGCCACTTGCTGTAAACAAACCGGCACGTCCTTGAAAAAAAATCATCTGTTCATATTTACACAGCCAGACTCTACAGACACCTCTGTTTTTTTTTTTTTGCCTTCTCATTCTGGGAGTGAATTCAAAAGTGTTTTTCTTTTTTTCCCTCTTTAATTCATTTCCCCTGGAGCGTATTCCAAAAGCGGAGAGGCTGAAGTCAATGGAGAGGTGTTCTAAATCGCAGACTTTAAAGTAGAAGGTGGAAATGTATGGATATCCACTCAGGTCCTGTTTGAATTTAATGTCTGCTCATTCTTTCACTCACGACTCTGTAGGAAAAAACTCAGGCTGGTGTAATGGCAAGAGTAAATGCCTCTGAATTCAGCATAGCAGTGGCTGGCCACCTTTAGCCAAAGTGTTTGGTTAAGGGCTGGAAGCTGCAGGTGTGTTGAATAACACATGGGTGGTCTGCATTCTTATTTAGATTTTGTTTCCCAGACTGAAGGGCTAAAACTAGAGGCATATGTAACAAAACCTTGTATTGCAGTCTTCCGTAGCCAGTGGTCCAAGAGAGCATAATTGACTTCACTCTCTCATCATCTTCATGATGCTAGCAGACATTAAAGAATTGCATCATGAATTCGTAGCAGCATTTTAAAAAGTTGTGTTGGCATCACATGACTTTTAGCATTTAGCAGTCTTCAGCCTCCCAGTGTTGGTGGTATTGCATGATAGAGGAAGTCATAACTAGTGGGTGGAACTGGAGATGACTAAAAATGTGGGTACAAATCAGGGAAAAAAAAAATATATAGCTGTACTTTACATCTTTACATTGTGTCAGTATTTCTTGACAAACCAACTGATACCATACTTGGAACACGATAGCGACAGCCTAGCAAAATCCTAGGAAGCACTTGGAATATTATATCAACCACCCAGCAACACCCTGGGAACCACCTGCAAAGCCCTAGCAACCAAATAGCAACAAACTAAAAGCAACCTGGGGCACCATAGCAACCACCTAGCAACACATTAATAACCACCTGGAATACCATAGCAACTACATACCACCTTTAAACCACCTGGAATAGTGTAGCTACTACCTTGCAGTTCTATGGTATCTACATAGGAAAACCTTCCCTAGAAATACAGTGGAGCTGCTTAAGCCACATGCTTCTAGTTTTAATATGATACATTAATATGTTCATTGACAAATGAATTAGTTTAATGTTGACTTGGCATTTTCAAGTGAAACATTCTAAACTTGACTACTTCAGTTTATATTGCATGTATAATACATACTTTTTAATGAATGCATGTCGTTTGTTCAGTTCCCTTTTGTGCCGGCATAACCTTGGGGGTTGATAAAGTTCCTGTCTATCTATCTGTCTGTCTGACTGTCTGTTTATCTATCTATCTGATGAGCTAGTGATTTGACGACTGATTATGCAGAACCAGTTAATTCATTCAACTGTAATTGCTGTGAACACTCTGCCTCTGTAGTTTCTTTCTCCTGCCCTTAAGTGCCATAAGTGCAGTTATTCCACATCCACTCCCCCGAGCTCAGAGAGAGCATTAGGCCTATTTTCAGGCTTCTATCCATTGTGATGGCACAGAGAGTGTTCTGGGCATTGATATGATTGTGGCACGCTAATTTGGTGATGGTAATTACTGCTCTCCTCTGGCTCTACTCGGAGCTGAGAGTGGCGGCCTCCCTGCTGTATTACCACAGCATTTTAGCGGGAGATGAGGAGAGGAAGAGTGTGAAGCACTCTTTGCATCTGCTCGGGTGAAACCTAGTATGAGCCATTTTGCAGGTTAAGAGGAATATCAAGAAACAAGTGCTAAAAAGCTAAGAGCGGAAATGAATAGAAGGTTTTGAACATGCAAAATAATTTTTTTTTTTTTTTTTACCACCTAGCCAAATGTGAGAGATCATGTCTCAAATACAGGTTTTTGGCTGTCCTTCTTTCAACAATGGCAGCAGATACAGCTGAGAGATGGACATATGGGCCTTCAATGTGGAACATTTACCAACAGAACAGCAGTGCTTCAGCTGGATGTGTAGGATAAGACGTGGTTCAAGGTTTTGTATTTGGGTTGCCAGTCTGTTTTAACAGTTTACAGTCCAAAATTGTTCAAGACATGGCTAACGGCATGAAAAAACAAGCAAACAAAAAACCCAAATAATACATCAAAAGCAGTCAAAATTCAGCAATACAGCCATAACAACAAAGCATATTTCCAATCAAGGTAAATTACCTGATTAAATGTTATTAGTTCTGCACTAAAAGAAAATTACATACTCTGTTATATAGAAAAGAGCTGCAGACTGAGGTGTAGCAAAAACTATAGATAACTGTATAATTAGCCAACCTACTGGCCATAAATATAAACAGAGAAAAAAAACAAACCAAACCAAACCAAAAACATGTATATATATATATACACACACATACACTGTATGGACAAAAGTATTTGGACACCCTTACCAACAGGGACTTTCATGACATTGCATTCAAACACATAGACTTTAATATGGAGTTGGTCCCCCTTTGCAGCTATAACAGCTTCCATTTTGGAGTTTCTGTGGGAATTTGTGTCCATTCATTCTGTAGAGCATTTATGAGGTCAGACACTGATGTTGGACGA
>JBBPCZ010120944.1:0-10082 GCA_037974445.1 Brycinus macrolepidotus | reverse complement strand
ACTCGCTTGTGTGTGTGTGTGTGTGTGTGTGTGTGTGTGTGTGTGTGTGTGTGTGTGTGTGTGTGTGTGTGACTCACAGTGTTTTTTAAAGTATATTCTGAGGTAATGCTGTTGATTTCCTCAATGGTGTAGGAGGACACGTCGAGACCGGGAGGCTGGTTGTCATTTATCATCAGCATCTGATAGTATTCTTCATTAGCTGGAGAGAGCAACAAGTATATCAGAATGCACAAGCAATACAAACAAACACAAACACACTAGCAATATTAAAGGGCACAAATTCTACATTCATTTTATGTCCATTTATAACATTTGGTGGTTTTACAAGGCAAAATCAGTCATCACTCATTTTGACATGACCATTGGAATTAAAGCTGCAGTTTTTGTTTCTGCACCTTTAAGACTGCCATATAATCTATTTTGTAATTGTACTGTTTTGTGTCTTATCCAAAGACCAATCTGTGCTGAAGTGTTCAAAACTAACTGTCTCAGGGGTGTGGGGAAAAATACATCTGCCACTCCATTTGGATGTGTGGATCCTTTGAAAGGCTGCAGCAATCCAGCAGCCATGAACCAGCGTAACTTTTTTAATTTGATTTCATCACATTTACATTAGATGTTGCCATCCAATGCCCACCTTGTAGGCATGTTGCTAAAATGCAAGCAGGTTCAGCTGAGAAAAAGACTAATGTTTAAAAATGTCAGTCAGTGTAATGCCCCACTAACTTCTACCCCATCTTCTCCACACTAATTCCAACCTAGTTTGCCTATGGATGTAAAATGCAATTACAATTAACAATCCAATCCACTTTTTATCTGCAATTTTTGCTGCCACTCATATCGTCCTCTTCTCAAGACCACTGTCTGTCCCACAGAAATTTCAAGCTGACTGTGGGTGATAATGTAGACTTATTAGCGTGGGCACTAGACCTACATGATATAGGCAACATACCAGTACTGTGATTTCACTGCTAGATAATGCGCTTTCGATTCCTTTCACAATTTTAAAGAGCCCATATCACCACTTTTCTGTAATTAAAAAGGCTTAAAGTCAGTAAATATGGTTTCAAATGGTACGTTTACTCCCCCAACCATAACAGTCCATATGTGGAAAACAAGCTACAAAAACAGTCTGTTTTCAAATTATAGTTTTTGGGCTGCCACAAAATGAACACATTTAAATTACTTCAGTTCAGCTCCGCCCATTTATGCACCGATTTGCCAACATCTTTAGCGGTTAAAAATTAGGCTTTTGTTGGATTACAGGAAGACCGCAATTCAGCAGAACACCCAGTAACTCACCCGGAGCTGTGATTGGGTGCCCTGTCCAAGACACTATGATTGGTTACAGGCCCCTTTGCACACAGCAGCCTTCTTCAATATCAGTATCGCAGAAACTGATATTGCAATAACGGTTAACATATGATATAGTGGGCACAAATTAAGTGTGCAACTTCTAAATCAGTCCAACAAGGCAGAATGTTTACTTGAATATATTGTTTTTCTACATATTTTTTATTACTTAGTTCTACTCTCATGGATGTTTCAGGGGCACATTTCACATGTTGTACTTGCATAACTGTGTATGCGACAAATAAAGAATCTAGAGTCAACACTGTTGGCAAACAGCATCAAACACACTGTCCCCAGATTTGTATTCTTGTTATAATATCACACTGGGCCCTGCCAGGATACATAACACTCTCTCTCACAAACACACATACAGCAACACAATCATGGCCCTCACCTTTGACCTGTTTGACACAGCGAAGTGCATATCTTAGTGTGTGTAACGTGCTCGCTCGTCCTTTGCTGCGTTTCTCCGCAGGCAGATGAAGCTTCAGCTCCTTCAGTGTCTTAAAGAGCTCTTTCTGCGTCTTCGCTTTTGCCGACTGCTCACTGCTGCAGAGACCAAACACACACACACACACACATTTACAAACACTGTGCACTGGTGACTTTAACACAGTATGACAAATGAAATCATGTTTTGACTGCATGTTGTGGGAAGATAATCAGCAGACAGATGTAAATTAACAAACAGAGCTAATGCTCCTACTGGTGAGTCTGTACTATCTAGAGACCAGCATGGCAAATACAACCAACTGGACTGTACTTACCAATGGGTTAAAGGAGTAGCTGGGCAAAAGGCCAGCCAAAATTCACACTTCAGAATGGATTTTTAGGTTTGATTGGCACTGGTAGAGGAATTAATTAGGTCATAACTGTGTTACGTGTGCGTGTAAGTGTGTGTGATGGTTACCTGCAGCCACTAGTGGATGGGTGGTCCTGCTCTGAGCTCACCAGGCTGAAGGCGTTTGAACTGCTGGGAGGAGACGGGCTCTGGGAGTTTGAGCTGAAAAAGGCAGGACAAATGGAGTAAGAAAGGTTTGTGTCAAAAACGTTTGTATCAGGTTTGGTTTCGGTGGTCCAGACACTTTAGTTTTAGTTCAGTTAAGGTTCACACTGATACATTCGCCATTATATCAAACGCTGCAAACAGAAGTCGTGTGGATTACGACAAATCCTAAGATAATATATATAAATTTGTGTGTGTAATAACCCTAGTTACAGTTTAGTTATAGTTTTTTATGTAACATGTGTAAGGAGTGTTCATTTTTGAATTAGGTAGTCAGAGGTAAGTACAAGAATACAAGAAAAAGGTTGAATATGAGCTCTTTAAGTAATCTCAGACTTGCTTATGTGTTTTTTTCCCCATTGTATGACACTGTTTAGAGATGATACTGATAACGAAGCCTTGAGTACTGGAGATACCAATATACCTACTAAGCTAATTAGTTGAAGCACTTAAAATCTAAAAAGTAGGTCATCATGCTTAAACTCCTTAAATACCCCACAGGAAGTTAATAAGTTAATAAGCATATAGCATGATTGTGTGTGCTGTTTGAGCATTATATCGGATTCATTTTTAACCCTTCAATGTCTGATCTAGCATTTTCTGATGATATCAGCATGATACCAATACTTGGTATCAGATTGCTGCCATTTCTAAAACTGTTTTATAAAACTGCTCCAGTACTCGCTGTCCATCTGTTCTATGGCTGCATGATATATCGTCTGCTAATCATTATTGCGATATCAGTCCCTGCAATACCGATAAAGCAAAAGGATGTAATACGCAAATAAACCTCTAACCAAGCACGGTGTTCCTGACTAGCGGACCAATCACAGCTGCTGTAGTCAGAGTAAGGAGATGTATTTAAACATGTTGGTTTTGTGACATCACAAAATCAATTATTTGAAGCTGTTTTGTAGTTTATTTTCCATACATAGAATGTGCGGATGTGGTGAGTAAACATACAATTTGAAACCGTATTTACAGACTAAGCAGTTTTAATTCGAGAAAAGTGATGATATAGGCCCTTTAATATCGTGAAAGGAATTGGAATTGCATTATGTAGCAGTACAGTTGTTTGTATTTTGTTTGTATAGTGCAGCCCTAGTCTGTCTCTCTCTTTTTCCCTGACCCGTGTCTCATCCTGTGTTCCGGACAGAATCTCTGCTAAGTGCCTGCTCTGACGCTACATCACACTCTGTGCCGGTTACTGTTCTAAAGAGATCATCATCATAATCATCTACATCATCATCATCATTGTCATCACCGCCCCCCCCCACACTCCTGCTCTACATCTCCCAACGCAATCAAAAAAAGACAATTATGTCAAATGCTGATTACAGCTGTTTTACTAAGATTTTTATCACTTATGACTCACTTTCAACTGTTTTATCCTTTCTTTAAGTTTTGCCCCAATTCTCTGCATTTTCAGCATAGTTTTACTCTGGAAAAGTTGTTTTAATTGTATTTTGTTTGATCTGAATTATATGAATAACATATATGAATTATACTTACATTACACATTACATTACAAAACTGTACCTTTTCAACAAATTTAAAGCATAATAAAATACATTCACCTCTACTTAAATCTGTTTTATTTGCATATTAAATAAGGGGAATAATAGCACTGAGACGTCAGGTCATTACAGAAAAAGATCAAAGTGCAAAAACAGATTTGCACCGGGCATAAAGGGTTAATGTGCCATGGCTGTCACTGCACTACTAATAGCAATCATAGAAATGTACGTCATACTGTTGTGTGGAATCCATAGTAGCATGACCTCACCTTTTGTTGCTCCCTGACGATTCCATAATTGCAGAATCTTTGCCGTTGCCATTGGAGCTGCCCACGGACTCGTTACACTGAGACTCGTTGCCGTGCGACTCGTTGCCGTGAGACTCTGTGCCGCTTCCGCTGGAGCCGCTCCCGCCCATCTCCATGTCCTCGTGCAGCGGAGGATGGGGTCCCGGGGAAGGCGGCGGGTCATGACTGCTGTCACTGCCGTCCGAAGCCCCGCCCATCCTATGCAGGTGAGACATAGAGCCGCAGGGAGACTCCGCCTCCTCCTCCTCAGACCCGTCTCCGAACAGGAAAGGCTTTGCCTCCGACTCGCCTGACATGGACAGAGTCAGGGGTCAGGCCCTAAATCCCTTGACCTGATCTGTAGTACGGAGTCAAGAAACTGAGAGGGAAAAAGAGAAAGCGAGGGAGAGAAAGAGACAGAGAGGGAGTAATTAAAATACAATTGCAATTACTGTACACATACTCTCTATTTTGGGGTCAAATAACTGGTTTTTCTGAGTGCATGCTGGACTGTCCAGATCACAAAGCACGTTCTAGCCTCAGCACAAGAAAAAGGACACACTGTCTGTTTCTGCAAATGTATCACACTCTGCAAAAGTGTTATAAAAGCATGTGCTGCACTGCCTCTGACTCTCATTCTTTTACATGTGCCTGCTGTATAATAATTAACCCAACCTGGACACATGAGCCAAAGCCAACTCACCTTACACACTCCCTCTAATGCTCCCTGATCTAACCTGTCACTCATCCCTGCAGGCGCCTCCCATCCTTTTATACTAACAACCAATCACAGAAAAAAAATAAACAAACAAACAAACTAATAAATAAATAAATATAGAAAAACTACCACCACTACTAATCATAACTACTACTAATATTAATTATATTTATTGGTACCTTTCCTAAACGCATCTTATACACACACACACACATATATATATATATATATATATATTACATTGAACATAGTATTATAGCAAATATTACTGCATATAATACATTGTTTTTACATATTGGCACTATCAGAACACAAGCATGTGTGTGTTGTAATAATGTATAAAATGTATATTCAAATTATACGGTCCTGTCCTGACAGTGTCAATATGTAAGCACCAATGTGTAGACTGCCCCATATTTATCATATATTTGCAATAATAATATGTATATGTAAGTATATATATGTAAAAACATCCAATTTCAGCATAAAATGTCAGAAACAAGCGCACACACACACTCTCTCTCTTTTACACACACATACACACTTGCCTTCTAGACATACTTTTACATAAGCATCTGGAAAATATTTTACATAATCGCTGATGCTGTAAACGAAACCATCAAAACCAGCATAACACACTGCTTAAAGTCATTATGTCAGAGCCACTACTCTGCGTGTGTTACCTGTAGGATGGGAGCTTAATCAGATAGTGTGAGTCTACAGAGCAGCCTGTCACGCAGCACCACTGCAAGTGTCTAACACACTCTGTTACACAACGGAGCACAGAGCAGTGCAGAGATCATGTAATGATGCATCACATTTCATTATGGTAACTCAGGTGTACAGTTCTGACATCACTTTTTCTCTTTAGTAGGCCATACTTTACTGAGACGGTTCACACTTGGAAAATATCAGTTTCAAAAAAAGACTCACAGAATGAATGAGTTAATTAAGTGGTTAATAAACTATAACTGAAGTAAAAGTAGTAAAGTCACTTGGAATTAAACCTCTACAGGCTAAGCTAATAAAACAAATTTTTAAAAAATTGGCAGGTTGCATATATGACTACAGGTATATGTTATTGCATATGGTAAAGCCCTGCAAAGTTAATGACAGCCCATGAAAACAGTGGGTGTCAAGACACAGAGAAAAAAATGCTTCCTATGCATACAACACACGGTCACTATCCTTCATATGAAGCCTAAAACGGGGTTATACGAAACCAAAACTTTGCACACAAATATTCCATCTCATATGTCTGGATCAGGTATTAAAACATGTTACTGGAATCACGATCCAGTCCAGGATTTTGCAATCACCAGGAGTTAAACGAAGTTAAGTACTTAGCCATCACTCTGATTCTGGAGGATGGATGGACGATCTGCAGTAATTTTAACTGTCCGGTATAAAAAACAAAAAAGCTGATCATACATTAATAAATTAGCTGGACTGATGTACTGAAGAAACGCAGTTCACTGAAATTCCTAGAAAGCCATATGGAGCAAAGCTCTACTGAACCACATTACACCCTGGTGAACTTGACCAACAGCTTAACCAGATTTATTAAAGCGGAAAATTTCAATTGGACCCCAATATCCCACAGCCTTTGGGCCAAAATCATTACTGTGCTTTTAAAAAAGTGAAGTGTTTACTAAGATCTGTCACTTTCAGCTGGTTTATTAGGCTCAGCTGTTTCGCTCTGCTTTACTGAAATTCCACAGAGACACAGGGCTAAACATCGTACACTCAAGTTTAGCCTAAACATCTTCAATCTTAACGACACGCAGCCCAATATCAAACAGCAGACTGGCCTAAATACACTACATGGACAAAAGTATTGGGACGCCGGACCATTACACGAACAGGGACTTTAATGACACTGCATTCAAATACATAAACTTTAATATGGAGTCGGTCCCCCTTTTGCAGCTATAACAGCTTCCACTCTTCTTGGAAGGCTTTCCACAAGATTTTGGAGTTTCTGTGGGAATTTGTATCCATTAATTCTGTAGAGCATTTATGAGGTCAGCGACTGATGTTGGCTGAGAAGGCCTGGCTCACAACCTCCGTTCCAGTTCATCCCAAAGGTGTTGGATGGGGTTGAGGTCAGAGCTCTGTGTCAAGTTCTTCCACATAAAGATTGCCCTTCACTGGTAGTAAAAGGGGCCACCTGAATTCAAGAATTACGGGGTGTGCCCCAATACTTTTGTCCATATAGTCTGTCTTAAATTCACAGTATAATCCAAACTAAACAACTATTCCAACCATTGGCCTAATTATCTCATGCAGGAAAAGTGCACGTATGTCATATTTTAAAGTGTGCAATAAAAGAAAACTAGAATAAAATATAAAAAGTGACATTTTTAAAAATAAATGATTTTATTTTAAAATCCAAAAAAATTTAAATAAGGGAATACAACTCCAAGTTAAGTCAACACTCCCCCCCTCCTCTCTCTACATCAGCCTCACACGTTGACCTGCTATGCACTGCACGGTACACTGACACAGTTATGTAAAAGTGGAGCTACATCGCTTAAACTGGCTCTCCTGACTCGACTTAACTCCTGAATTTACCCATAAACCATTACACACACAAGTGGTCACACATACAGTTCATTAAAATAGTCTTAGAAGTAAAATATACCTTATAAATGCCAATTTTCTCTTGATTAGAAAAACCTGCGCATGCGCAGTGCGAGTTACGTTATGCAACGTATTTTCTTATAAGCGTTTAGAAAGAAAAAAGAGATTTTCAAGCACAAACCTGGACGAACACCTAATGCTGCAAACGTTCTCTCGACATATGAAGGTGTCCGTGTGCTCCTCGAAGCTGAAAGTGAATAAAATCCCCAAAATAGAGTCCCACTCTATACCACCGGCTCTACTCGCTCTGCCCTACTACTGAGACTGTGAATGAATTGGTCCGTGGAATCGGTTCCTTTAAACTAGTTCTTTAAACGAAACGACTCACAAGTCCATTCACAAGTGAATCGAACTGGTTTGTAGCAGTGGTACATGTTTACGTTCTCTCTCTCTCTCTCCCACACACACACCCACCCACCGTGGTGTTTCTAACCGCGGTTTACATACCCCCTCAAGCTAATGCTAAGCTAGCACTCACTAAATTGTATAAAGTCACAAACGAACTGCAAAACACGCACCCAGACGCTGTGATGACCTTAATCATGCCAATCTCAAAACGGTGCAGCCCAAATTCTACCAATTTGTAGATTTTCCAACCAGAGGAAATAAAACGCTGAATCACATTTACTGTAACGTACTACACGCTTACAAAGCGTCACTCTCCCCCCACCTCGGAAAGTCTGACCATATCTCCTTGTTCCTGACACCAGCACACAGACCCCTTATCACACCGTTTCTCAAACTATGCGCCGCGGACCGTTACCGCCGGTCCGCGGAGCCTCACTTCTGCACAAGGAAAAATTCAGTCTGACCAGGTCTGATCTCAGCGTTTCTATCACTGCGTACCCCTCCCCACCCCCTCGACTTCACGGCCCGCCCCTTGTTTCAGCATTCTAGAATGTTCGGCATTCCCGCCATAGACATATATATGGGTACATATAGAGAGAGAGACATGAGTGATCTGCCACTTGTGGTCCAGGGGCTCTCGTGGAACTTTTGGAGGCACACCCATCACGTTAGAATGTTGATGTAAAAATTTTGGTGCCAAATAATCCCTGTGGGTGACTAGACCTGTAATTTAATTTAGGTTATATATATACATAGATATATGTGCAATATTCCACTTGTATATTTTTATAGTACTCCTACTGCAACCCTTGTCTCTGCTGTATATAAATATGTACACACTGTTTCTTTAATTTAACTCATATTCTAAGACTTTTTGTAATTTTTAAATTTTATATTTTTATATTTCTAAATCTTTGCTGTGCGCATCTGCAGGCTAGCCCCAAACGTCATCTCGTTGTACCGGTACAATGACAATAAAGCATCTATCTATCTATGCAAATTTCCCACTTGTGGGACTAATAAAGGATTATCTTATCTTATCTTATCTATCTATCTACACACACACATACACAGGCCGTGGATCATTTGGTACCGGGCAGCACAGAAAGAATAACAACTTTTTATGAGTATGTTGGGAGAAGGATGCTGAGGATGGAGCTGCAGGGAGAAGAAAAAGATGAAGGCCTAAGTAGGTGGTTTATGGATGTGGTGAGGGAGGACGTGCCAGGCAGTTGGTGTGAGAGAGGAAGATGCAGAGGATAGAGGGAAATGGAGGCGGCTGATTTGCTGTGCCGACCCCTAATCGGGATTAGCTGAAAGTAGTAGTAGACGAAGAAGAAGAAGAAGATTCACGTCTGTGAACATATCTATAATTTCTTTCTGTGGCTTCTCCATGCCTTTGCCCTTTATAAGCAATAACCGTCCAAGATGTGCAACTTTTAGGTATCGAATCATAGTTTGATTCCGTGAATCGGGCTGTTTGAAAAGTGAATCGGATCGGGAAACTGAATCACAACCAAAGACTGAGTTCAGGCACTCGAGCACTGACCTCATTTTTGACTCCGCCCATTTCCCCACCTCGCCCCACCCACTCTTCACCGAGTCTCTCGTTTGATTGGCTGTTTCGCCGGGGTTTCCATGGGGAAACACTACGAATGACGTCGGTCGCTCCTGATTGGCCCGACGCTCCGCCGGTCTGTTTATGTAAACCGGCCGCGCGCAGCACGTGGAGTTCCATGATGAAGCGCGCGAGACGAATAACGATGTAAACAACAATACAAAGTATTATTATCATCAATAATTGTTATTATTACCACTATAATTGGACGCAAAAAGCATACGAGACGTAAAATTACACACGAAAGCTCAAAACTACGTCAAACGACATGTGTTACATAAATGAAAAAAAAAATTAAGCGCAATTTTCTGTTATCGGACAAGTCAAAGTTATTCACACTGATAAAAATTCATTAAGTGGCGGCTAAATAATACATAGTGTAATGCAGCAATCACTCATTAGAGTCACAACAGGAGAACACTGAGATCACTGGTCTCGTGAAGTTCTAATTCAAACTAAATGTATTGCATTGCATGTGTGTGTGTATGTGTGTGTGAGTGTATGGGTGGGTGAGAGTGTGTGTGTGTGTGTGTGTGTATGTGTGTGTGTGTGATTGCGTCTACAGTGAAAACGCAGGACGTCACGGAGTGAT
>JBBPCZ010120942.1:7500-10083 GCA_037974445.1 Brycinus macrolepidotus | reverse complement strand
TATGCGTAGAAAGAGGCGTACGCACCTTTTAGGTCCCGTTTTGTGCGTACGCAACGGTTATAAATGAGACCCCTGGAGACTGAGGAGGCCAAGACATCATTCTCAAGACTTTTTGCTTTCTTTGGACTGGATATAATTTTGGCACAATTTTGAAGAATTCTTGGGATCATTATCCTGTCGAAGAATGACATTTTGTCCAATGATTCGTAAACCTGACGGAATTGTGTGATGTTGAAGAACTGAGCAGTACTTTTCTTTTTTTCATGGCCCAACACAAGGTGAATGTAAGTGCAGACCTGATGTGTCTCTTCAAAACCAACAGTCTGAGCCTTTGTGGCTAATTAATGCGTTACCACAGACTACAAAGTATAGAAAACCATTCACATTTGGTTTAAGAATTGTTTTAAGCAGTGTATCACTTAAAAATTTCATAGCATAATATGTATAAATATATTCATTTTTAAGGAGAAAAAAGAGCAAGAGAGAAAGAGCAAATGAGAAATTGGAGTATGTATGCGGTCTGTTTTTTTCAAAGTGTGCAGTCTACTTCATACATTTTTCACATGAAAAAAAGGAGCCCAAACCCTGATATTCTGTCGAGTGCTGCTGGGCTCCTGACCTCTAAAAATACCCATTTTAAGGTGCTGGAAATTCAGACAATTTCATAGGGTCAGACATTAAACAAACCCCAGCTGTTTTATTTTATCAGTGTTTTACTGATTGACTTCATAGTCAAATGCTCTATAAAATATATATTTGAGAATTTGAAGTTTGTGTGTGTAGGACTGACATAAGAGCATGAAACCATTAAGCTCCTTAATGTGTGTTTATCAGTATCAGTGTTTTATCTGCGATGTTTTCGCCAATAGCGATAAATCCCAGGAACTTTAATAGCAGGCGATTTTTATCAGTCAGGCGATATACTGGTCAGGCCCTCGGGTACACAGGACAGGAGGAAGGGGAGTGGATAGATTAGGAGATCCTGCTCCTTCTACAGAGAGTAATGGCGCAAGTGTGTGCTTTGAAATATTCATCCTTCGTTTTATAATTTATGACTTTGATATCAGTGACTGAATTGAGGACGAACTGCACAAGCACATATGCCAAGTTGGTTTTTGTTTGGAAGTGTGTGTGTGTGTGTGTGTGTGTGTGTGTGTGTGATTGCTCGGCTCAGGGTGTGTTTGTGGTATTCAGAGGAGGCGGACCAGGCCTCTGTAGTGACAGTAGGTTTGATGGGGTGTGTTTTGCTGTGGTCAGCTTGGCCCTGTGCCCACTGGTTAAAACCACTGCGTCTGCACCCTTCCGTGTGTTTGTGTGCTCCTGTGTGCGTTTGTGTGTGTAACAGAGAGAGAAATGCTGGTTTTGTTTGTAGTTTTGCTTCATTATTGTAGAAGATGGTGTATAGTTTATTATTGTTGTGCTGTAATATTCACATATAATTACGTAACAGAATCCTGGTTTGTTTGTTACATAATGAATTACATTTATATTCTGTATCAACAAGGTAAGGCCTATGTTTTGGACTTTCTGCTGGTTTCTATGTCAAAAACGAACAAAAAATGACCAAAATGACTTTTCTTTCCACAAATAAACAAGATTCTGTGCTTTTCTGTAACATTTAGTTCATCATAAAGTATCTCCTCTCCTTCAGTCACAGATGGTATGTAGAGAAAGTGCAAAATGTCAACTTTCCAGTTCTGCTCTCTTACAGCACTTTTCCACAGTTATACAGGAACTGTGCTGTACCTAAACTGTATTGCGACGGCACGGAAGTTGTAGCACACTTTGATTTTCCGTAGTAACTTAGCCCCTTTAGCAGCATCTTTCTCTCCCCAGTCATCGTCCCAAACCCGCGTCCATGGAATCGTACCAGCCGAAAGTTTTTCTACGTTTTTATTTTTTATAGTCTTGCGATGAATACCTGAACCAGCTAACTTGTTAGCGATGTCCCGGTACAGCTTCACATTTCTCCCACTGAAATTTATCTTCTGCCCAAATAGACAGTAGTGCTTGTACTTCGTAAACTTCCCAGTTGTTAGTTTGTGTCTCCATTGGTTTTTTTTGTCGTTGTTCTTTGTTTTTTTGTGCGGACAGTAAAAAAACCCCCAGAGCTCTATTTCCAAGTCCATCTGTTGTCGTGACAAAATTTTTGGACCAATCAAAAACCAGTGACACAGTCAGCTCGGTTGCAGCCCACCTTTGGCCCTGCCATCGAGCAGCTTGGGTACGGGTTGCTTTATTTGCAATGGAAAAACATTAGTTTGCGGTACGGCACAGTTCCTTGTACCGGTGGAAAAGTGCCTTTAGACTCCTGGCTACATTACACCATTAGGAGCCCCTCAGTGACTAATTCAATGGCTTGTTAGTTACATCAGCCCCATAGTTCCAGTGCAAATCTAAAGGTGCAGACAATTAACATGTCTTAGCTGATCTAATATGAGGGATTGTGTTATTTTGCTTTATATTTACATGTATGCAGTTATTAGATGCTCTCATCCAGACCAGCCTAGTTATGATCATGTTAGTGAGGTAAATGTAATATTTGCTCTCATCCGTGTTTTCCTGGACAGGGAATCGAACCCC
>JBBPCZ010120942.1:0-5000 GCA_037974445.1 Brycinus macrolepidotus | reverse complement strand
CCCCCCGCTAACCAGACAGTATAACCGACAATACTGTTATTAGAATTTCAATCACACACAGGTATAGCCTCGCTGTTGATGGAATCCAAACTGGCTGAGGAGATAATTGCTTTTCTGAAGTCATGAATACACATGAGCTTTGTGAGCTGTGTAGTCTCAGCTAGTGCTCGCTTACTGCCCTCTCCAACTTGATTTGGCTTAGTTTTAATGAAAAGAGAAAGAAGGCCTCAGAAACTGCATTTCCCAGGATTCCCTTGGGTATCATAGTGATTAAGAAGTCCAAGGGTGGACTTCCTAATTGAGTTCTAGTTTGTTTTTGTTTGTTTAGGGAATCATTTGGAGCAACATAAGCGGTTTTAGAGGTGGGAAATGACACTGTAGATGTGGGCCTCCTACAGTGGGACTTCGTAACACATGAATAAGTAATTGAATATTATGAAAAAGAGACTTCTAACATCTGATCATTTGAGCCATGTTTGAAGCTGGACAGCTGGATTATGTACTCATGAGTCTGTATTGTTAGTTATTAGTTATTAAGGTGTTATTAAAGTTGTTTTAAAAACTTTGTTCCATCTGTGGAATGATTTTGAACCATTATTTTGCTTGCATGTGCCACAAAGTTTAGGGCTGATCAGTAATATTGATAGGTGGTCTATAAGAAGTAGTAAACAACCTAAACAATACCCTATATAACTTTCTTCTGGTTCTGGAAGTCTTTTTTTTAAATGGGGGTCTAAACAAGGGAGGCTAGCTCAACTAACAGGCTAACAGGCTCCTTCATTAATATTCAGGGTGAGACTTTAAATGTAATGTCATGGTGTCTCACAGGGAAGGAGGACACAGATGCAGGAGTAAACAAAGATCTTTAATCTCACAAGGCACATAAACAGTCACTTGAAAACAGGGAGCTTGGTTGAACTGAAATACAAACAGTCTCTCTCTCTTGGTCACGCCGAAGGGACACGCTCAGTAGGGGCTAGGGTCATTCTCCCAACTGAGACGGTCCCGATACAGGCTCTGCTCCTATCCAGGAGCCACGAGGAATACAAGGTGAGGGAGCTCTGCCACGTGCAGAAGCCACAAGGGGTAGTTCCAGCCTGAGGGCGCTTCAGCCTCGCTGGTCAACGCTAGAAAAACACGAGAGACAAAGATAACCAAATCAAAGTCCACTGGCATATATCAATGAGGAGAACCTCTTACTACCAAGAAGGCCGGGATTCTTCCTCAGTCTGTAGAGCCAGTGCAAGGACAAACACGAGAGAGTAACGTGAAGAAGCATGAAGGTCCCAATAAGGAACCAAGCTGGGTGACCGCATGCCGGACTACTGGATCGGCTGGGCTTTTAAAGCAGAACACACTAGGGAGAGGGAACACAGAGACCAATCACAGACACAAGGCAATAATTATTGAGTTAGTACTCAAGGGAAGACACCTGGAGACACAAGGGAAAGCCTAACTAGGTAATCAGGGGAGAACATGAGGGCTGAACTTGAGACAGGTGCGTTGCCAGGCAATGCACCAAACCAAAACAAACCTACACATGGACGGGGGGGCGTGGAAGGGAAACCCCAGCTTAGTAGTCCGGTGAGTGTAGTCCGGTGACTGCTGGGGGGTGTGGCGGAGGGGGCACAGCTGTGACATGTAAGTGGATTCACGGTAAAACTGCAGTCAAATGTCTATTATTTATAAGTGTGGGAAAGTGAATGTACACATCTCTATCTTAGTGTATAACACTGTAAACTCCTTGAAGTGTTAATGGAAAGTAGCAGGTTTCTAGGGATGATAAGCAAATAAACAAAGGCTATGTACAAACTACTTTATTTACTATTTTAAACACTGCTGTGTTATGATATACCTGGTAGCTATAGCATACTCTAAACATACTACATTTAGAGGAAGCATTGTGTATTAATATTATTATTATTAAATTCATTTGTTTTTTAAACATTTGTGTTATTTATTACATTAAAGGCTGTAATTGTGTTTTTTTTTTACTTTTCATACTTTTATACATATTCATACTTTTGTTTTAGCCTACATCTATACAGCTTCAGCTTCTCTTACCGTACAGGTGATGCTATCTGTAAGAACAGTGCCAGACAAGGGGTTGAACTGAGTTGACATTCCATGTTCTCGGAGTCTGCTTTTGTTGTAGTGTAAACACAGAACAGTCATAAAAGTTCTCCAACACCTCACCACATCAGCAATGTAGATCAGTAGCTTTGGGAAAATATAGACTGAGATAAGTAAAGGATTTGAAGCTGTTTTTTTACTTTTAAAACAACTAGATGTGCTCTCGGAGGACTACTGAGCTGGATGTGTGAAAGTTACCTCCCTCGCTCATGTGTTGTATGGGTTTCTGCACATTGTAATGCACATAAAAGATGTGTGCTGTGCTAGTTTGCTAACAGATGCTGTACCGGCATCATATGATCAAAACTACCACTTGCTCACATTAAAAAACACAGTGGAGGTTTGACGATTCCCTCTGAGGGGACAGTCAAAGTGATCAAAGTATCTGAGCGTGTTATCCAACAGTCACCATCAGGGCAAGCAGTCAGTGTATCTATGATCAATCAGTTTGTCCGGGCCAAAGTTTGGAATTGACGACCATCATTTTATGCTCTTGTCTTTAGTTGTGTCTGTCTTCCACAAACTAAGCCTGCACCTCACGGCAAGACTGAACACTCTTAAATTACAGAGTGGCATCACACGGAAAAAAGCTGTGTAAGACATTTCTGTTCCAAGGATTTTAAATCCTGTCCTGTATATATTTAATACCTAGCCACTATAGTGATAACACAGGAACCACATAGTGTCTGTGTGTGTGTGAGACAGTGAGAGGAATGAGTTAAATGTTTTCGGAAATTATTTATTGAGGCTATGTGTATACAATAAAATGTTTATTTTTTGTCACGGAGTGTATCATTTCACTGTTAAAAGAAAGACCAGACTGCCCGTTGAAGTCTTACTATTTTGACTTTCAGTCATAGGTCAAGTTTTTGTGTAATTGATTGCCATTATTAGTGCATAAATGGATATAAAGAATTGTATGTAAAACGATTCACCAAAATCTGTTGTGTGTAAATTATACTGTTTTAAACGTTATTGTTTTTTCATCAGCAAACCCAGTTTCCTCGTGTACCTGTATTAGTTTATATGGCGCTTTTGCCCCTCGCAGTATGGCGACGCGCTGACGTATCGTGTCAGCTGGAGAACACAATGAATGCGGCGTCTATCTATATATGTCTGTGTCTAACCTCACCTCCTCCTTAGTTTCTCCCCTCTAGCCCCACCTCCTCCTTAATTTCTCCCCTGTAGCCCCACCTCCTCCTTAATTTCTCCCCTGTAGCCCCACCTCCTCCTTAATTTCTCCCCTGTAGCCCCGCCTCCTCATTAGTTCTTCCACCTGTTCTTCCGCTCTGGATAAGAGCGTCTGCTCTACTGTGCAAAAGTCTTAGACACCTATTCAAATTGTTTGAAGCCATTTATGTCAGCAGTGGATTTCTTTCCGCCAACAAAAACACAAGAGAACATTAGAATAAATGCAAACAAACAAATTATCAAGATTTTTTTTTCTTTCTAAAAAGTAGTTAATATTTTGTGAACTGTTTAGAAGAACACAGATTAGGTTCCAGATTTCTGCTCGATGCCTCCAGTCATTGTGTGAAATTATAAAATTCCATAAGCAACAGACCTAATTTAATCTAAAGACGTGAAAAGAGCAAACTCAGGTATCTGATGGAAGCTACAGTAATACTGGGCTTCCATGAGGAAAGAGGTCTGGAAATGGTCAAGCAAACACTTTGCCATACATAAAACCGCTGTTTACCGTATTAATGTTTGTATTATTGTCAATTCTTTTTTTTTTGTTTTTTATTATTGTAATTTCATTGTTTTCACACTAACTTAACACTACTGTCCAGTGATAAACAGCTTGTAAGTCTAAGATTCTCATGTGCCTAAGACTTTTGCACAGTAACGTATAACCCCTGTTTTCAGTCTAGTTTTGCTGGTCCTTGATTTTTTTTTCTCTGTTTTTTTCTCCGGTTACTTTGGCTTTGTTTTTGTTTCGGTTTGTTAGTCCCTACGCTGCTTCAGTGTTCTGTTATGTTCTTGTTTAGTCTCCTGTGTCTCGTTCTTTTGTTAATAAATTGCTGGTCGTGATTACATCCTGCCTCAACGCTCAATGTTACACACACTGACTGAAATAGAAAACATTGCTTAAACCCAGATACACAGAACACAGTGTTGTATTTATTAAACTGACTGTGGACACCAGTGTCCACCACTGGCTCTTGGTGGGATGTCATTGAATATGGACTATTCTAAGTAAACTTCAGTGAAACTGTGCACATCTTCAGCATGTTATGCTGAGAGAGAGAGAGAGAGAGATGGCACTGAGGGGATATGTTAAGTGTTTAATTACTCCCAGTGTTCATCTGTAATTGAATTCATTATGGGGACAGGATGCCAAATCACCTGCTATTCCCCAGCTAAACCCTCTTTCTAATCAACACTCAGTACTGCAGCAGTTCTTACAACACACACACACACACACACACACACACACACACAGTGTCAGACAGATGCCAAGGCAGCAGAGTAATTAGTGGCTAATCATACATGGCTTTATCAAACAGAGAGCCAAACTCAGGTTTAATGCTCAGTGCTAATTGAATGTCTTTTAAATGTGTGTGTGTGTGTGTGGAGGGAGTTAGAATTTTCCCTATATAAAAACCTTAATTTGTGCATGACATTGAATGTAAATTAAATGCATACAATTTAGGGTTATATGTGTAACTGTGTATATGCATGTGTGTATATGTATATGTATGTGTATGTAATACTTAGATTCCCTGTGTTATATCTAAAATCTGAATGTAGCAATTTTTCCCCGTACCTGTAATAAATTTTTAAAAAATTTATACACACACACACACACACACACACACACACACACACACACACACACACACACACACACAGTATATATATAT
>JBBPCZ010120941.1:0-10083 GCA_037974445.1 Brycinus macrolepidotus | reverse complement strand
TTGTGCACTGGGGCACAGTCATGCTGGAATAGAAAAGGTTCTTCCCCAAACTGTGTCCACAAAGTTGGAAGCATGGAGTTCCAAATGTCTTTGCATGCTGAAGCATTAAGATTACCCTTCGCTGGAAGCAAGGGGCCTAGCCCAAACCGTGAAAAAACAGGTGTGTCCCAATACTTTTGGTCACATTGTGCATCACCACGCGTTACCAACAACTACACAAAAACTCAGCCTCAACCTCAAGTTATCACATCACATCACCAGTGTACCTAGTGACGAGAGAGCGTATAGTAAAAACAAAAGTATATTTTAAGACTATTTTTAAGAGTATATTTTAAGAAAGATAAAGAGGGATTAAGAGGGGGTTAGCATGCTGGGGGGCTAATGCTAGCTAACCGAAGCGTGGCAGGGTTCTGTTGACAGAATTCAAGAAGTTTCCAGAAACACAGAGAGAAAATTCGTGTAGAAAGACACGTTTTACTGAAAGTAGCTTAATGAAAACCATGCTTTACCTGAAAACAGGTCTGGAAGTGTGTGAAGCCTCGACTCCCACGCTTTCACGCGTTATTGTCGTGTCAAACTCCCGTGGAAAGACTTTTAACCGAGTATTTCATTGACCCAGGTCGTCCTTGTGTCCCTTACCTCCAGAATTTCTTTGTTTACGTACTAATTTCTTGTGTTTTGGCTCTAATTCCGCTAGTGATCGCACGCGTCGCTTGCACACAGTGCTCTGATGCATGGGTGCAACGTGAGTGTGGCCACGCCCCTCCGGCTCCTATTGGCTGAACGATTCGGCCCGTGTGCTCGGTGGCCCAAAAAAGGCAAAATGGGCGTGGATGGGGCGGGGCGAGGATAGGTCTGGCTGCTGCCTCACGTGGATCTCCATGTTATACAACGCAGGAAAAACACAGCGAGGAAAGCTCGCGCCGGATTGGGGCCCACAAGCTGCCATCCCTGTTGGCCTCGCGCTCTGGTAAAGCCGCGGTGACGTCATACCGCGAGGGGATCGAAAGCAGAAAAAAAAAAAGTGGGTCAGGGGGTGAGAGAGTCCAGAGGCTACCACCTTAAATACCTCACCGCTATTAGTAGTAGGTTCATTAGAATGGGATGTACAGGATGAGCAGGCTATTCTGAAAGGGATACCTCAAGTGAAGTCAAGTAGGTGTTTATTGTCATTTCAACCATATACGTAATACACAGTGGGGCAGCCGGTGGACTGGTGGTTAGGGAGTTGCCCCTGTGATCAGAAGGTCATAGGTTCTAAGCCCAGGACTGCCAGTGGCACCACTGAGGTACCCTTGAGCAAGGTACCGTCACGACACACTCCGCGGCGCCTGACTGCTTCACTAGGTGAATGAGTTTAAAGCAGAGAACAACTTCACACTGTTCGCATTGTGTGCTGTGCTGCACCACATATGAGTTCACAGTGAAATGAAACAACGTACACAAGTGAGGGCAGGACAAGAATAAAGAGAGAGTGCAAATGGTACAATAATTTACAGAACAGTCCAAGTCAGGTCAAGTCAAGTAGGTGCTTATTGTCATTTCAAGCATATACGAATAGTACACAGTGAAAAGATACAGCGTTCCTCCAGGACCACAGAGAACAGAAACATCACAAGACTACACAAGTGAGGGGAGCACAGGACTAAAGAGAGAGTGCACATGGAGCAATAATTTACAAGACGAGACAACAAAGAGTGCAGTTGACAGGAGCAGTAACAGCCTTAGTGTGAGCGAATACAGTATCATGACTGTATTCTAGCAGAAGAGACGTTAAATGTGCAAAAAAATGCAAAGGAATGAAAAGATTGAGGTAAACCTCTGTTTGTAGTGGGTTTGTTAGAATGGTATGAACAGCACAGAATACGGGATGGACACCAACTGAGGCTCAGATCCAGTCTGTGTGACTGGATGGAAGCGAAGAACAGTCCACGTCGAGTCAAGTAGGTGTTTATTGTCATTTCAACCATATACACACAGTGCACAGTGAAATAAAACAGTGTTCTTCCAGGACCGTGGTGCAACACAAAGAACAAAAACAGACCCACAAAGAACAAAGATAGAAGACCACAAGATTACACAAGTATGGGCACGACAGGAGTACAGAAAGAGAGTGCAAAAAAAAAAACCCACACAGAGCCGTTGACTGGAGCAATAACAGTATTAGATGAGTGAATACAGTATTATGACTGTATTTTAGCAGCAGAGTCGTTAAGTGCAGCAACAGGATTAGGGGAAAAAAAAAATACAGTGCATAAATAAATACAGGGTATTTACAGTGTCAGTTTGGGAGTAAGTTTTCTTTATGGCAGAACAGTTTAGTGTGTGTGTGCGTGTATGTGTGTATGTGTGTGCGTGCAATGGGAGAAAGGAAGTTCAGTTCAGGGTGTATGTGAGAGTCTGTGAGGTGCATTTTGTTATTCAGTTGTGATTTACTAGTCCACAACAGAAATATGGTTGCAATGCAACAGTGCATAAATGCCTCATTACATCTGAAAGTTCAAGTGGTTCAAAAACCACAGGCACTGGTACAGAGACATGGAGAAAAAGTGATTATCTTATGAGTCATATCCTTCACCATGTTCTCCACGAGTGAGTTAAAGCATGTGTGTCACGTCCCGAGAACAGTACAGACCTGATTGCTTGGGCTCAGCAGTGAGGGGAGGTCCAGTGGCTCTGTGAGGGGCAATTTGTATGGGTCTGCAGTTTCTCCAGGATAAGTTTATTCAGTTTTAGCTGGTTTTTTTTTTTTTACTTTTCTTTCTGAAAGTTGCCCTATGGCCACTTGAACGCCAGTCAAGTAGACTAGACCCATTGTTTCCCAGCTCTAGTGCTGGGTGTTATTTTACTAAGCAGGGTTTTCTCAGTTTGAAGAAAAATGTACAGAAACAGTTTAGTAAATAATACTACCGTTGCTAACAATGAATGAAATCCAATAGTCACCAATCAGCATTTTTTCAAATATAATGTGCTAACTGGTATCTACTGTGTGGCTCTATAATGCTGAGGGTTTTTTAGGGCACTTCGAAGGAAGGGCCTCTACAGTAATGATAATCAGACAGAAACATTATCCTTCGAAGAAACAATTCAACCTGATGGGAACAGGAGGACGATGATCCCACACACAGGGGGCACTAAATGGCTGGATGGCATCTAGATATAATACACACTATATGCAGAAAAGTATTGAGATGCCTGACCATTACACCAAAAGGGACTTTAATAACATTGCATTCAAATCCATAGACTTTAATATGGAGTTGGTCCCACTTTGCAGCTATAACAGCTTCCGCTCTTCCTGGAAGGTCTACCACAAGATTTTGGAGTTTTTCTGTGGGAATTTGTGCCCATTTATTCTGTAGAGCATTTAAGAGGCCAGGCACTGATGTTGGACGAGAAGGCCTGGCTCCCAATCTCCGTTTCAGTTCATCCCAAAGGTGTTGCAAAAGGTTCTTCCCCAAACTGTGTCCACAAAGAAGCATGGCATTGTCCAAAAATATCTTGGTATGCTGAAGCATTAAGACTGTCCTTCACTGGAAGTAAGGGGCCTAGCACAAACCCTGAAGAAACAGGTGTGTCCCAATACTTTTGTCCATATAATGTATTTCCTATGCCTTGGGCTTCAGTCACCAGATCTCAACCCAGCTGAACACTTACAGGACATTTTGGACCAGTGTGGTATACACCACAATTCACCACATCAACATACTAAGGAAATATCTTTAGGAAGAGTGGTGTTCCCTCCAGAACACTTTCAGAGACTGAAGATGTTCTGGTGACACGTGGTGGCCCAACACCTTACCAACACATTCTATGTTGGTCATACCTTTTAGGTGTCAGTCAAATTCAGTGGTAAAATTCAGGCCGCTTGCTTTAAGTTAACTGAGCATCTTACATCTGATATGCAGTATCTACCATAGTCTAAAGTACCCAAACCTATTCATGTATTTTATCCTGCCTGACTTTCCCAACTAAAATGAAATTAAGAAATTCTAAAACAATGACAAACAAATGTGATAAGTTGTTAAATCAATATTTATTAATGTAAGGCAAATCCTGTAAGCATATCAGTCTAGAAGGCCACCTTACAAAACTGTTTACAAGTTTTCTGTTCACAATTTACATACATTCCAGAGAAGGCACATATACACCACACACAAATAAACACACTTGTTTTGGCGCTGTGAGGAAGAGGTATGAAATCAGACATGGAGAAAATGGCACTGCCTTGCTTTGCAGGTGATATTAGTGACATGAGAAACGCTAAATTAAAGCAAATACATTGATTAATACACTGCAAAACAGAAAAGCAGCAACAGATTTGACTACATTTGTATATATTTCTTCAGTTTTTGTCAAATATATTTGTTGCATAAAAATGCATACACATTTATTGAGGGAATAGTTCTGAAAACAACCGTTGAAGGACATGCAGGTCTGAAATGTAATTTGAATGCAATCCTCCATTATATTGCTGGATGTTTTATGATGGCAGTGTTGATTTTAAAAGGCACAGCTAGGTTTTAATGGCACTCAATTGCGTTTTGTTCCAATAAGGCCTTGGAGAAGCTAAATGGTTTTCAATTGTGTTGGCAGTAAAACTGTAAGGCACTATATAACTAAAGACAACTGTCATTTTATAGCAAACGTGTTACCTAACTTGCTTTCAGGGCAAAGGCTCTCTCTTATGCATGATTGAGTATAAGCTGAGGGCGTATCAACCGTCAGATTTGCCCAGTTTTTGGTCAGTAACTGCTAAGCTACAACCAACTATTCATGTACACACAAACAGATTAACCTTGTTGTCTTATCATGCAGTATTAAGAGAACTTTTTTTTGTTTCTTCAGCACTGAACAGTTTAGGCCACTGTGGTATGCATGAGCAATGTTAAGTAAGGAGTGTACTTGAAAACCAATTCCAACTAATTCCAAGGACAAGGCTAGAAAAACGACCAAGACGTATAAGTATTTGTCTTAACCTGTATGGCAACATTCAAATCAGAATCATTAAAACCAAAACATAAAAAAAGTTGAGGATACTTTACAAAATATGCTTCTGAAAGTCAGCAGGCTAGAACAGCTTTAGAGTTCAGGAAGAACATGTTCTCCATCTTCATAGTATCAGCCGATCTTCTTATCCAACCTCCCATTACAACCGTCATGCCATTCTTCCATTTTTCCTGCTGTTTTATGACTGATTCCAAACTAAATGACAAGAGAAGACAAAGTCACTCATAAGCATTTACAGCACCTGTTTATGTGTAGAACCTTCAGTCCAAAATCAAAACAAAATAATGGCTTCAACAGTCCATAGGTGTGGAACTCAAGTGTTTGCTATTTTTAACTTTCAGCTGGCATCACTTTGTTCTAACACAGCCATTTCTACTGAAACCTAATTCTACTGTCTTAAATCAACAGGCAAATTATGACCAATTATGATTTCTTATTTTCCAATTCTGGAAAAAAAAAAAAAGCGATGTCAGATACTCACTGATAATGATGACAATGATGATTATGATCACAGCTATCAAAAGCCCGGCGTTTTTTGAAAAAAAAAAGGAAAAGGGGTGAAAAAAAAAAAAAAAAAAAAAAAAAAGGTAGAAAAATCACATTGACAACACATTATTATACATATTTAAGGGTCCTCTAGCTGTCTAAGACTTAAGGCATTTCGAATAGCAGACTTGTAGCCAATGACCACATGTTAATAAATGGAAATGACCTAAAATCTATTTAACTGGGCCATTTAAGAAGGTCTATCTCTAAGAAACAAGAACATGAAGGCAGGTCTTGCCATTAAAATAGTTAAAATCTCACTGATATTTACAATATCAGAATACACTTGTGCATTGTGATGTAATTTATCATCATATACATTGTCATATTTCCCAGACCTAGCAATAAAACAAAAATATAATGTTGCTTAGAGACACAATACATACAATATTTCGTTTGCAGAAACCCTGACAATACCTGTGATGTGTAAAAGCATTTTGTAATGTAATTTAAAATAAGAATGAGAACATATCAGTAACAGGACACACCTATACTATGAGCATTTAAAATTTATACTTCTGCTTTTTGCTTTCCTCTGTCACTTTTACCTTGCAGTTTTTCCACCAGTACTTCCTCTTGAGCTTGGCGGCATTGGTCTCAAACTGGGAGGCTCCAGCCTGAAGAGCATCTGCTCTGTCGTCCAGCTCAGAAAGCTTCTGGTCTCGCTCCAACACCTTGTCCACGTTCACCCGCATGATGTCCACCACCTGGAGGCAAGATAACACAAAGTCCCAGAATAAGTGACGCACGGCGCTCTTTAGGTTTACATCCACTTGACAAAGTTTCATCAATTTTATAGTATGCCAAGAAAAGTGGTCTGATTTCTCCACAATCTTGGCATGCATTCATACAGGATGAATAATGGGTAATTTTGAACCTTTTTCCACCTTTTCAATATATAAAAGGTATACTGATTCAAAAATTAATACAGCAAAAATAAACAATGCATGAATATACACCTTGTGTTCATATGTTAACATTTGCACTATGCGTACATGGATGGATACTACAGACATAAGAATATACACATTTAAAAATATTTTAGATTTTTGATAGTGTTTAAAACATATTGACTGTTTATAATACATTACACATATTTGACTAAGGTGAATAAAAGCTCTCCAAAAGAACTTTGAGTGCCTGCCTAGCTGTCCTGTAACAAAATAAACCCCCAAAAATTAAACCAATTAGAACGTATAAGCTCTTCAGAAAAAAAAAAAAAAAAGGGAGCAGTGTGTGGGGACGGTACCTTGCTCAAGGGTACCTCAGGGGTGCCACTAGCAGTCCTGGGATTCAAACCCACCACCTTCTGATCACAGGGACAACTCTCTAACCACTAGGCCACAAGTTGCCCCAATGAGAGATGCTCAGAAGAGAGCGAGGGCCTAATCAGCGATTAAATATTACATTTCCGAACACTGTTTTAAACTTCAAAGGGTAAAGGGGACATTTGGCTGACGCTCTTGTCCAGAGCAACTTACAATCATTAGTTACAGGGACAGCCCCCCTGGAGCAACTGAGGGTTAAGTGTCTTGCTTAAGGACACAATGGTAGAAAGTGGGGGTTCGAACCGGCGACTTTGTGGTCATCGGGTTCACATGCAAGTGTTTTATCCACTGGGCCACTACCAGCCCAAATTCAACACTGTACTGAAACCAATACAGCATGAATAAATAAGCAATAATTCTTCGCAATCAACTAGTCTCTCACACAGGACAAACAAAACTCCATCTAGATATTCCTAGTTTGTTCCCTGCTAGGGGTGGCAGGCATACTGGTGTTACGGTAAATAACAGCATGGCACTGTTTCGTGATATGTATTTATAACACACCATGATCAAAACACAAAGTGTACAACAGAATTCAAGAGAAAGAGGAGGCCAAAACAAACAGCAAGGAAGGAATTGGTAAGTAAAAAGGGAACTTTAGAAGCTAGAATGTGTACACACATCACGTACATCCTAGCTTACCCCGACATCCTAGCTTACTTAAAAAAAAAAAAAGTAGGCCCATTTGGAAATCTTTGAAAGGCATGTTTTTTTTTTGTTTTTTTTTTCATTTTTCAGTTTTTTGCTTTTATTATGAATAAATAAATAAACTACAGAAATAGTGGTGTTAGTGACATGACAGGGCATTTTAACCTTTGACAAAGAGGACTTGGTGTTTTAGCTTGGGCAGACTACCAGACACCAAGTACTGGGGTAGGATTTAGGAGCACTGCTTGCTCCCTGGGTTGTTGCCAGAAAGAAAGCCAGAAGGCTACATGGCAACACACAATTTTAGAACAATACTGGGCTCATTAAGTCATTAAAGCTAAACAGTCTGGACGCTAACAAGAGTTCAGTTGTGAGCCAGCTGGTTTAGGTCCTAATATTCCAGTCCATATGATGATATGATAATTGAGCATGGAAGGAACACTAATCCTAGATCAACAGTCTTAATCGAACACATGTGTCCTCACTGGGCACATTTTTTCTTCTGGAACAAAAACATGGGCATAAGCCACTCTTGCGTCAAAGAAAGTGCTTGTGGTTTTCATGTACATTTCACTGAACCAACTGAAGACAACAATCTCTCTCAACCTCCTTTTTAACTGAGCACTGGAGAAATCCCCTCTTCTTCAGCACAGAGATGGTTTATGAGACTGCGCAGCCTCCCCCTCAATATTACATAACTCTCGAACATGGTAACAAAAAACACTTCGGCTGACGCATACCTAACCCACATGCTCTAGTGATCCACAAACTGACTGAAGGAAGAGACGCCAAAACAGTGCGCCGCCCCTTTCAGGCGGATCGAGCAGGACAAGGCAACATGCACGGGGCCCATGCTTCACTTACATAACCATGGTGACGGCGGGTTACATAAACGCCAGGGAGCCTATGAGCAGCTGCCTGTGCAAGCGCGAGTGGCTGACGGGAAGGTCCAAGGGTCTATGAAGCTGCTGCAGGACCCAGAAATGTCCCAATATGAACTGCACACACCAGCAGTAATCGGGACACGTAGCGCGCTACGTAAATACCAAAGAACTGTGTGGATGTGGTGCTACTAGGGAACTGGGTACAGGGGTCTGGAATATTGCACTTTTCCAGACAAAAGAGAATTTAATTACTTGATATCACTACAAATGTGATTAAAATCGATCTTCTCAATGAATTAGTAGTCACTAGTTGGCAACTTGCAATGCATATTTCAAATTCTCCCACTGCCCTCTCTTACAGTAGGAAGCACATCCTGATGGACACACCCATTTATATGCAATGTTTCACAGGGTTTTAATATATTTTTTATTGTCTTAAAAGCTTTCATGGTAGTGTTCTACAATTTGGAATTAGTGTAGGTCTATTTGTTGAGACCTTTTTGAAACTTTCTGTATCTACACTACAGCCCAGAAGTTTAGGCCCACCCTCGGATTTTTTAAATAAACAATATGCTGCTCTGTCTAGTTTTATTACAAGAAAATATTAGGAACACTTAAATGTAACTGGTTTTGAAATGTAACGTAACAATATACACTGTAAGTGCAGTTTAATGGATGCTTATGTACGAGTTTCATCAAAATGACCATCCCTTGCCTTTATCAAGGCAGCACAGATTTGCAGCATCCAGTTTTTGGAAATAACTTGTGTCCAAACTCTCCTAGCAACATTTCAAGCATGCAAACAGTTCTGTCTCATTTGCTGGAAGCCCAGTTTGAACTTGTTGGGTCACCTTGTTCCATGTAGCTCAACAGGAGAAAGATCTGTAGACTGGGGAGGCCAAGACATCAAAACCATCAAAAAGACATCAAAACCTTTTGCTTTTCTTTGGGCTGGATCTAATTTTGGCACAATTTTGAAGAATGCTTGGGATTATCCAAATTTTGTCCAGCGATATGAAAACCAGAAGGAATTGTGTGATATTGAAGAATTGAGCTCTACTTTTTTTTCGCGATCCAACACAAAGTCAATGCACTAAAGGCAGACCTGATATGTCTTCTTCAAACCCAACAGTTTTTGTCAAGAGTCACTGAGGCTAAATATTTAATATGGAATTAAATAAATGTTACTGTAGACTATAAGATACTGAAAAAGTCAGTTATGTTTTTTCAAGTATTTCTAATGTTTTCTTGTTATAAAAACTTGAAAACTTTTTTTTTTTTTTTAAAACAGTTTGGATGGTGCCTTTTTTAAAATGAAACAAAAGGAAACAAAAACACGGCAAGGAGAATTTGTTTTTCCATGTTGTGATGTGATCTGGTAGTAGAGTGTCAGTGTGTGAGTGAATAACACAGTAGTGCTGCCGTATGGTAACAAAATGGACAAGCAGTGTAGAGGCTGACAAGCTGGGTCAGTGTAGACCCAGCAGAGGATGTACTTTCTGAGGCAACTGGGGAAGTACAGTCTTCCACAGGAGCTGCTGATCCATTTCTACACTGCAGTCATTGAGTCTGTCCTGTGCTCCTCCATCCCAGTCTGGTATGGAGCAGCCACTAAACAGGACAGGAACAGACTGCAGCGGACTGTACGGACAGCAGAAAGGATCACC
>JBBPCZ010120940.1:0-10084 GCA_037974445.1 Brycinus macrolepidotus | reverse complement strand
ACACACACACACACACATACACACACACACACACACACATATATATATATATATATATACGAACACACAGATAGCTGCAGTAGAGCACAGAGATAAACACATCTAAAACAAATGGAGAGAGACAGAGAACAGAGAAAGATAGAGAGAACAGGAGAGAAACAAGGAAAGAAAGAACAACAATAGAGAGAAAGAGAGAGATAGGGGAGAAAGGGAGAAAAAATGAGAGGGAAAGTGAGAAAGTGGGAGGAGAAAGAAAATTTGTGAAAAAGAGTGAGAGACAAAGGAGAAAGAGGAAAGAGAGAAAGAAATGAAGAAAGGAAGAGAGAGAGGAGAGTGTTTGTGTGTGTGTGTGTGTGTGAGAGAGAGAGAGAGAGATGATTTATGATCTAAGTTATGATCTAAGTTGTGCACATCACACATCACCTCCCATCCACAAACAAGCTCCTACTGACCACTTTTCCTGCAATGCCCCCCCGACCACACACGCACACACACACACACACACACACACACACACTAACCCACTTTACTAAGCATTGTTATCAGAGCACTTTAAAAAAATGTCACATTTGACAAAAACACACAGCTTTCCTGTACATCCTCATTTGTTTAAAAGTAGAGGTCATACCCCTTCAGCAACCAATGTCACTAAAACCTTGCTGCAGTTTGATTGGTCCAAGCGAAAGTCATACAGTCTGGAGCTTGTGCGTCAGATTGATTGGCAGGATCTACTGATGCCCCTCTCCTTTCATTTGCGCTGGGGCATAATTAAAACCAGACACGAGCAATCAATAACCTCACAGTGCCCTGGGGACACAGGAAGCGCATTGATGTCATTGAGTCTGCTGAGAGTTGATGTGTGGCAGGACAGTGGTCTTCTTCTGAAAGATTGCAGACTTCCAGAATACACACACACACACAAACAAACACACACACACACACACTCACACACAGCTTAATTTGTGGAACGCAGGTCAATCATTTTTAATCCAGTCTTTTATATCCACCTACAGTCGGTTCCATAATAAGCTGCTGTTTCTCACAGCAATTTGATTACAGTGAATCAGTCTGATCAGTGCTGGAGCTATTTGCAATTACATACGCCAGCATATGAGCCTCAGAAAAGCACTGGAAAATCTACAAAGAAAAGCAAACCTTCTGGAGCTGGAGCTAACAGGGAATAGCATTTATACCACCAATTAGCATAGTGGAAACGGCACACCTAAATCATCACACACTTGCTTTATACCATGTTAAGGTGTTTAGTAATCTGAGGCCACTGATGATGTTAGTGTGGTTTTTAGTAGCCCTTATTACATGACCATTTTCTGACCTCAGTAGCTTTTTGTTACTGTATATGTAAATGACCTTTTTTTCTGACTGGCTACCTGGTATTGTGCCACATTGACCTTCTAACATCACCGTGGATGAGCAGAGGTAAGTTGCTGTAGACTGAAATAGGTTTATAAATGTAAATGGATTTGTTCTTGTGACATCACAAAAAAACAGGCTATTTTTGCAGCTTAGATTCTATACATGGACTGTATGGATTGGAAAGTAATGGTGTGTTTTAAAACATTAAAAACTGTGTTTATGTACCAGATCAACCTCTTTTATTTTTTTTTAAAAAAGGAATTTTTTTAATGAAATGGGCCCTTTAAATAGATAAGCGTATGTGATTTCTGATACAGCTTGGATGGCTGATTTAGATACATGACTTTAATCCATATTTAGAGAGGACAATATCTCACATAGTGTGTCATACAAAATCAGAAACCACATAAGCAGGTCTATTTTGGTCTACTTGAAATATGGTTTGAGGCAAGTGTGACCATCTAAGCATGCCGTTTGGAGCATTTATAATTTGTGGGGTACCAACTTCCACCACATTTCAGTAGGGAAGTACAGATTAGTGTTTGTAGTTGCATACATTTTTCCATATTTCACTTGTTTACTTATATAAGGCTCTTTTACACAGAGTGGTTTACCTGTATAAACTGAGCTAAACTGTTGTATTACTATTGTTGACCTTTTAGTTGTTGCCTCAGCTGTTGAAAATGTACCAAAACTGAAATTCTGAAATCACAGGTAAAATATGTGCAAAACATAAGCAAAGCATGATCAGCTACATATGAGGCATTTAGATTACACGAGCAGGAGAAGAGCCCTGACGGTCAAGAAACTGACCCACAGAAGATGGAGATCCTGCAACGGCTGCAGACTCAGGCTGCTGCCACTGATCTTCAGCTGCTGTTTCTCCTGCTGTTTGATGAGATGAGCACATTTTTAGCTGAAAGTATTTACGGATACTCATATGACCTGTGCCTGAATTCACATTCAGAGAGAAATCACTAAAGTAGCTTTAGCTATTATGCTTGTCATAATTACTAGATGATTGCCTGATCGCTCTTACTTAAGATAATCATCATTATTATTTTTGTTACGTTTCACAATTACATGTTTACATCACAGCAAGGTATTTTTTGTTTTTTAAAAAAGAAGACACTGGGGTCAAGAGGGTGGCACAGGATAGACTGTAAAAAGTAAATGTCAACACAGAAGCAAAGCTAAATTCTTGAAACTTTTTAAAGTTCTGACTGAGGCCACAACACGTTTAGAGGGCAGGGGTGAGTATTTGTTTATTTGAGCCTGAGCTCCTGTCTTTCATGAGGTGTGACAGAGCTTGGACGTATTACATACAGTGGCTTCCAAAAGTATTCAACCCCCTTGAAAGTCATCATAATTTTCGGGATTAAAAAAGATTTGTTCACGTATTTTTCCAGTAAGTATTTTAATGTGAATTCTTTTGCCGTCACTATAAATTTTCAAAGTCAAAATAAAACATTTTTCTGCAGATATTAAACTAAAAAAAACTCAAATACAAGATTTGCATAAGAATTCAACCCCTACACATTAATCCATTAATAGAGAAAGCTTTTGCTGTAATTCTTCAGAGTAATTCTTTTAGGGTAAGTTTGTGCCAGTTTTGTTTTTTCAGGAGTGATTTGTCTCTGTTCTTCCTGACAGAATTTATGGAGATCCTCCTGGTTGGGGCGGCACCTCTGGTCAGCAGTTTTCAAATAGTGAATCATTTTCTCAACAGGGTTAAGATTAGAGCTTTGACTTGCCCATTCCAAAACATTCACCTTTCTGTTTTGAGCCATTCTAGTGTCACTTTGGCCTTATGCTGAGGGTCAATGTCATGTTGCAAGATGGGTTTATAGCAGACTGGAACAAGATCTCTTGCAATACTAAGTGATTTTTGTGTCCATCCATTTTCCCTTTTAACTGTGACAAGATTCCCAGTCCCTGCACATGAAAAGCATCTCTGTAGCATAATGCTGCCACCACCATACTTCACTGTAGGTGTGGTGTTTCTTGAGGAGTGGGCAGTATTAGTTTTATGTCACAAATACCTCTTTGAAGTAAGGTCAAAAAGTACTTTGGTCTCATCTGACCGTAAAACCTTCTCCCACATCTTAACCGGGTCTTTCTCATGCTTTTATGTGGACCTTCCTAAGAAATGGCTTCTTTCTTGCTACACCCCCGTAGAGGCCTATGTTACGGAGAGCTCTTGAAATTGTGGACTTGTGCACCTTCACTGCAGTTTCTGCCAAAGAGCACTGCAGACATCTGAGAGTGATGGTTGGATTTTTAGTAGCCTCTCTCACCAGTGGACGCCTTGCTTTGATGCTTAGTTTTGCAGTACAACCTGTTCTAGTGAGGGCCTGTGATGAAGCTTCCACTTTCTGATGATGGATCCAACAGTGCTTAACAGGACATTCAAACTCTTCAATAGTTTTTTTTAACCTTTTCCTGCCTTGTGCATTTCAATGATTTTGTATCTCACATGAGCAGAATGTCTTCATTTTTGCAGTGATTTTCCAACAAAGAAAATTTTTATATCCAGAGAGAAAACCTTTCTTAAGTACTAATAAGTAGTTACTAATTATGTTTAATTATGGGCAAATAAGTGTCACCTTTGTATTGTTTGTGATTAATTTGTTATTTGTGTAAACCTGGAGCTTCCAAAGCACAGGGGTTTAAATACAGCATATTTCAGTTTTTATCCTTAATTTTTATTGTTTGGAAAATATACTGGAACAAAAGAGTTCTCAACATAAACGTTGTTTGAGTAAAATTGTATAGCCTTTAAATGCTTTATAATCCAGAAAATTATGATGACTTTCAAGAGAGCTGAATACTTTAGCAAACAATTGTAATTAGGTCATTGTGTAATAAATCAGTGAGTTTGGCCACTTTAGGTCTGTTCAAGTTAATTTAGTTCTATTAATTAATGACTACAGTGTCCATTCTCCACGATGCAGGCATGTCACAGTTTTGCATTGCAATATCACAGTGTCACCATGTATTTCCTGCTGAAAAAAAAACTTTCTCTTGGTTCCTGGTAGATTTTTATGTTGCCTAATGGTTAGTTATGTTACTTTGGATGTCCTGGTGGTTTGATATCACAATATAAGTCTTTTTTGTTTAACAGGTGACCTGTGACTGATTCTAGATGTGTTTGATGTTTATCTAACAGGATCTTAAGGTATTCTGTTAGTGGTCTGTAATGATAACCGTAACAGATTTTTACAACTGCAGTGGTGTGTTCATGCGTGACTAAAATGGGCCACTTTACTTAAAAGTAGCAAACTGTGCTGGATGTTGGCCTTCTGCAATCACAGTTCACCAGCCCTGCTCTAAGAAAGAGCACAACTACAAGAACAAAACTATATTAAGATCTAACTTATCCAAATCCTCTAACGAGAGCTTTAACAGAGCTGAAGACAGAGCCAGAATGGAGATTCCGTGACAGATGTGCAGAACAATGTGTGTATATAAAACTGTGTTTGTGTATGAGAGAGAGAGTCTGTGTACAAGGCTACTGTCTGTCTAGGAGAGAAGGGAGTTTTAAATAGCCTGTGTTTGTGAGTTGATTCATGTTGAAGTCCTCATGCCGCCACTGATCATCACTGCCCTACAGCAACACCGGCCCCCTCACGACTCAAAGCAAACCACCCAAACTAGCATCACAGCAAGGCTTTAAAGGAACACTTCAGTGATACGTCAAACGGCACAATTTCCCCCTCAAATGTAGTCAGTCTACCAATGGCAGGCCTGGCGCAACAGGAGAGACACAAGGGCACAATGCCCTCTCAGTTATAATGCATGGCAACTCAAACCTGTGATTCCACAAACTGCAGTCACAGGAGTCAACAGGATTTCCGAGCTGAGCAAACCACTTTCTACATTTTGGCCAGTGCTGCCTAATGTGAGTCAAATATAGAAAGCTTTCCATTCTCCATTATTCATTTTATATAGTTTGTTAATTAATCAAAATATTTCAATTTTTTTTATTAATTTCCACAAGTATACACCTCTTCTTAAAAAGATGCTAACAGACACATTGTTGTTGTTATTAGTAGTAGTAGTAGTAGTATTACTATGCTATCTTAATATTAAGTCAGATAAGGAGACAAATAAGCCTGACCAGAGTTTTGCTTAATGACATAGCAGTGATGATGCAGAAGTAAATTGAAAACATAAATCTTCTAAAATCTTTGCCTAGCAACACATTTTCATTGTGCATCTCGCTGGTTTACTGAATAAGGAGCAATGTGAGCTAAAAGGACCAGCCATCAAAGTAAGATTGCCCCTCTCAAATCCCACTGCAGAATTTATTTTACAAAATTCTGTAATGGAATTGTAAAAAGTGTGTGTGAGTGGTTGCAATTTCAGGGTCAATCGTTGGGAGGCAAAGCTCAGGATTGGATTTAGCAGCAGCCCATCTTTTCAGCCTGTAAAGCCCCGCTGAACTTTTATTAGATGGAGTGAGACGCCTGTGTGCTCTGTGAACTGACCCCATAAGATGCCTGAGCAGCTGACCCAAAAATATTGATCAGTGATCTAAAGAGACTATAAGAAAAAGGGGCATCAGCCCTCCTGCACACCTCCAATATCCGGGGCCACACAGGATCACACAGCTTCATACTGATGCTGCTATTGTGACCCTGTTTTTACTGTATTTGTAAACATAGTAACTGTATTTGTAGAAATACACTACTTGATACATGATACATATCCCAATATTTTGACACAGAAGAAAAGCGTTGATAGCACCCCATTTGAAAACTGCCATTCAATACACTGAGTATAACAACAGAACAAAAATGAATGCCTTGGATTCTGTCAATTTATCTTTTAAGTATTTTTTAAGGCAAACCAGTTAGTGACTTTTTTCTGAAGGCCCAGCACTATATTTTTCATCACTACACAAAATCAACCAAGTAACAAGTGTAATGCATACGTTTGTTACAGAATAATTATGTATAATATGCATAATCTGTATATGTTTAATTATGCATATGTATAATTATGTGCACAGTTCAAAAACAACCTCTGAAGTTTTAAAATATTGTTAAACTGCCCCTTAACATCTGTTTTGGAATTACACTTCATTTTATGTTAGACATTACAGAAAACACTCACAGATTACAGCGAATCAGAGTTCACCTTATAATGAACTCTGTTCACCCTCCCACATCAAACAGTGTGAATGCCCACATCAACAGGGTAGGTAGAGTTACTAACACTGTTTGGCCCTGTGGGAGGGGAATGGCTGCGGGAAGTTATGGCTTTGTAAGAATGTGCTTGTCTCACAAATAACTTTGCTTTGTAAATAACTGTGGCTTATGCGTATTGACACCACTAGCATAACACTGACCTCCGCTTGTGGATTTTCCTGTTTATTAGCATCAAGCTAACAATGCTTCATTTACTTTCCCAGTGGGTTTAATGCTTCTCATGCCAGCTGTAGACTTTGAAGCTTGTAAGCTTGTAAGCATGTAAGCTCGTCTTACTTTGTATGGTTAATCTGTACTTAAAGTCAAATGATGGGAGTGTCAGTTAGTTTATTAGCAGTCTGCTGGAAAATAAAATCATGTTCCTGTGTGGACCTTGTTGTGCATATGGCCTTTTTAGATATCTTTTTTTATATTTGAATAAGAAAGCTCATCCATAATTTGCATTCCGTGTCAGTGATCGCCGCAACTGCAGACATCTGTTCATCTGGTCTTTCTTCTGATATCAAGGATTTTAACGAGGGAGTTCATCCCCACTTTTGCTGCAGTGACAGTGTCTACTCTACTCCGGGAAGAGGATTTCTGTAGTACTCTGGGAAAACTTTACACTAGATTTTGGAACATTGCTGTGAGGAACTGGATGCATTCAGTCACAAGAGCATCAGTGAGGTCAGGTACTCCAACTCATTCCAAAGGTATTAGAGGGAACTCCATCACTCCAGAGAATGCAGTTTCACTGCTCCACAACTGCTCCTCAGTGCTGGGGATCTGTAGACCAATCTAACTGATGCTTGGCATTGGGCATGTGTGGCTCCTACAGAGCGTCCCCTTATACGGCTAGAGCTTTTCTGTGGAGGTTATACGAACTGTGTGTGCATGCACATAAAGTCACTGAACTCAGTCTAGTGTAGAAATGCAGTGCAGAATGCAGTATTTCTTGTGTGTGCAAAAGCAGAGGGTGGTAGTAGCCAAGTGGGTGAAACACTTGCCAATGAACCCGATGACCACAGAAGTTGCAGGTTCAAACCCCCCACTTTCTACTATTGTGTCCTTGAGCAAGACACTTAACCCTCAGTTGCTCCGAGGGGACTGTCCCTGTAACTAATGATTGTAAGTCGCTCTGGATAAGGGCGTCTGCCAAATGCAGAAGGATAGAGAGAGAAAGGGTTACCTGAGGGTGGAAAAAAAAACAAACAAACAAAAAGGGGCTCTCCTGTGGCAGTAGTTGTGATTTAGCACAGTTTTACAAGCACTCCATTAACTCAGGTAAATGCAGCAAGCACACGGAGCAGCAGAGAATAAAAGTGACACGGGTGAATTGTGCTATGCAGATAAGCTGCATAAGTTTAATAATGACTCCTGTTATGAAGTTGGTGCTGTCACTGATGTGTGTGTGTGCGCGAGTGTTTACTGGGCTGGTGTCTTTTCCCGTTTCTGTTCAATGTTGTGGCTGTATTTATAGGAGTGACAGAGTCCTGAGCGATCCTGTTTCTGTGGAGAAAACACACACCCCCTACAGCTTGGAGTTATGACTATATATGGCTCTGCTAAAGACCACTGGGCCTTCAAAACGTGCTTCTTCACTTCTTTTGTAAACACATGCTAAGATCACCCAGCTAAAACCAGACACCATCAGCAGTGTTTATGTGCTTACTGGAATAACATATATACACACACACACACACACACACACACACACACACACACACACACACACACACACACACACACACACACACACAGATTATGTGCAGAAGCACCTCACACCTGTATGTGTGTGTGTGGTTTTCTGACAAGAGGGATGTTTGGGATGACAGCAGCTGTGTGTATTCTGTGAAGACCTCATTCTCTTACATCCGCAGAGACGACTGATGCTGTCAACACTGCAGTCTACTCTATGATACAGTCTCTCTCTCTCTCTCTCTCACACACTCACACACACACACAAACACACACACACACACACACACACACAAACATACAAACACACATCACGTGCACAGATACTGTCGCACACATGCACATTTAATCTGCAAACACAAACTCACTGATCACTGATATACATTCTCAGAATTGAAAAGGAGACTTAAAAACAGTAATATTTACATTTCATACTTAACTACATTCTAGGTATGTTTGTTTCAGATGATTTGCTTTGTGTTTAAAACATTTTTTATATACTCCTTTTAATAATAAACATCTCAAAGACAGTAAGAGACAGACGTGTTGTAATGTTATGTCAGATAAAGAGACTGACGAGTTTGACTGGATTTTTACTCACCTAGATATCAGTGATGATACAGAAATAAATTTAGGATGTAAATCCGATCATATTTCATTGCTTAGTGCTCCATGTTCAGTTCCACTGATGAGGAAATCATTTCAGTTATTGACAATAAATCTCATTCAAGATCAGGATCAATAAATCTTCCTCAGCTAAAACAGTCAGATTGAGATACAAATTATAGTGTGCTTGGCAACTTCTCTTTGTTTAAACACTGTTTACCATTTCAACATCTTACACTAATTTCCCTCCCTTCAAAGATGTGAGTTGTGTTCTGTTTTTTAAATGTTTTCTGGGTACGGTATGATTTTTAAAGCCTAACCATGTTAGTCTTTGTTTGCCATTTTTCTCCAGGTTTTATGGTAATTTTTCATTCTACACGCCTGTGTTTGAATTCTGGTGGGGTCTGAAGGGTTAATAAAAGATTAGGCTTTTGAATCCTAAATAAACAACCAATTACCAACATAACACACACTCAAACATTCAAATTCTTTATGCCAACCATGGTAGAAAAACAAAACCTCTCATCCCCAAAAAAGCAACTTCAGAGGAGAAGTAAAAATGTATTTAATTACTCGGCGTAAGTCATTTTGGACCATTTTAGTATTTTTTGTGCTTAATTACACTTTAATGTTTAGTCAGTGTGAAGTTTTTTCACTCTGAGTATATTTTTTCAGATTTAACGTTCACATCAAATCCGATGTGCTTGTTTCATTAAACACTGAGAATGTGGAAAGATCACGCAACGGTAGAAGAAACATGTTGTTCAAAAATCAACAGCAACAAAGTTATTACTCTTCCTCAAACCAGAGCAATTCAAGACACTGGGTAGCAACCCATTCTGCTAAAAAATTCCAACAAACGAGGAGATCCATTACAAGACTCTGCTTCAGCTAAGAGCTCCAAACACTGAAATGAGTGAACAAATGACAAGCGCAACCACAAGCTTTGCTGTGACACCATTAGTGTTTACATTTTTCACAATTTCAAAGATTTCAGGCCTGGCAGAACTAGAAATATGTAACTGCAAAATATTAAATATAGTTTAAAAAAAAAAAAATCTATTCTGATACTGATCATTTTGATCCCAATTAATTTTCCAGAACTGCTCCATCAATTTATACAGGGTGGTGGTGGCAGCCTAGTGGGTAGGATACTTGCCTCTGGACCAAGAGGTCATGGGTTCGAATCCTACCTTCAGCACCACCACTGGGTT
>JBBPCZ010120939.1:0-10084 GCA_037974445.1 Brycinus macrolepidotus | reverse complement strand
CTGGACTTTCCCAAGGCCATTGGGGCCTTTCTTATGAAAAATACAATGGTTCATTCTTCACTTATCTCTGCTCAAGTCCAGGTGTTTGATTTGAAACTGTGGGCCTTGGTGAGAGCATATTCTACAGAGGACTGAAGAAGATTTGGGCACACATTGTGATTCATTCTCCATTATATAAACATTTACTTACTTTAAAACCATATATTTCTACACTGTCACTCTGTAAATGCCCCTTCACCTCCAGGACCATGGTGCAACACAAGAACAGAAACAGAACACCAAATAACAAGGGCAGACAGGACAAAAGAGAGTGCAAGAATGAAGTGAGAGTGTGTAAAAATGCAGAACAGAGAGTTGTGTGTGCAAAAATACAGAACAATGGTAGACAGCAATAAATATGATTGTGCAAATATAGCAGCAGCAGGACAGAGAATGTGCAATATAATAAGTAGTGGGGTACAGAGTCAATTAAAGTCTGAGTTGTTTGTTTAGGGCAGAAAACTGATGTTTGTATAAGGGATGATGTGTGTATATGCAATGTGTTAGGGGGAGTAGAAGGAAGTTCAGGAGAGGGGTGTGTTGGTTGTGTGTGTGTGTGGGGTGCAGTTTATGTTTCAGTTTTGGTTGAGTCTGATGGCCTTAGGGAAGGAAATGTTTTCCATTCTGGGAGTGGAGACCTGTATGCTTCGGAACCATTTGCCAGATGGGAGGAGGGAGAAGAGGGTTGTGTGGGTCATCCACAATGCTGGTGACTTTGCAGATGCAGCGAGTGACATAAATGAGTCAAGTAGAGATACTGCTGGGCCTTCTTGGTGATGGAGCTGGTGTTGAGGGTCCACGTGAGGTTCTCTGTGATATGAACAAGGAACTTGGATCTCCACTGAGGAGCTGTCAATGTTCAGCGGAGAGTGATCATGTGAGTCAACTGCAATCTATTTATTTTGTTAACATTTAGAGACAGGTTGTTAGCTCTGCAACAGTCTGTTAGCCATTGCACCTCCTCTCTGTATGCCACCTCGTCGTTCCCACTAATCAAACCCAAAGCGGTTGTGTTTTTGGCAAACTTGATGATGTGGTTTGAGCTGTGCATTGCTGCACAGTCATGAGTCATCAACATGAACAGCAGAGGGATGAGCACACAGCCCCGGGGGGCCTGCCTGCTCAGTGTAGTGGTGCTGGAGATGCTGCTTCTGATCCTGACTGAGGTCTCCCAATCAGGAGGTCCAGGATCCAGTTGCAGACAAAGGTGTTCAGACCTAGCAGTCTTAGGTTCCTCATCAGATGCTGAGGAATGATGGTGTTGAATGCTGAATTGAAGTCTATGAGTAGCATTCTAAGTGTCCTTTTTGTCCACATGGGTGAAGGCCAAGTGAAGGGTGGTAATGGCATCATCTGATGAATGGTTGGGACAATATGCAAACTGCAGAGGGTCCAGTGTGGGAGGCAGCTGTGATTTTATGTGCCTCATGACGAGTCCCGTCTTCCATTTGCATGTTTAAAATCTCTGCAGACAATAAACATTGTGCCTGGGTGAAAGTTTTGGAGCTTGACTGCTCCAAAGTTTGGCCAGAATGTTGTTAGTATTAGCCCTGGTTAGTGTTACACCGTGGCTATGAGCATGGTAGTGAATTCCCGCGGTAAATAAAATGAACTATATCTAACAGTCACAAACTCCAGCAGCAGCAAGCAGTAACTAGAGACCAGCACAGCGTTCATACACCAGTCAGTGCTGATGTAAGCACACAGGCCCCCACCACAAGTTTTTCCGGGTAGTGTGGCACTTGGTGGAAGTACTGGAAGTAGCATGTTGCTACTCTGGGTAGCTGTGTCTGGAATACTGTCGCTGTCATAAAAACAAAAAACACTGAAGTCTCTGAGCTCACTCGGGGTAGTTCGCTGGAGTCGGATGTAGTTCAGTTTATTGTCCAGGGAGCAAACATCGGCGAGCAGGATGGACAAGATAGCTGTCCAGCTAGCATTAGCTTTTAGCTTAGCATGGACCCCCACCCGCTTGCCATTCTTCCGCTTCCTCAAGCACCGCTTGCGGTGTCCCCTCCCCTGGCCAGCAGCATCAGGCAACGATACGGTCAGATATTTTAAAGTATGAATGCTGTAAATAAACTGTAAATTACTTTAGAAACTGCTGACAGTGCATTTCTAAACTTGTACAATAGATTTTTTGTAGTGAACAAAAAATAATAATAACTTTAAAAAACCCAAAAATAACGTAACGTGTTGAGCACCGTCAATGATCTTACATCTGCATTTATAGGTCCAAACTGGAAGATAGGAGAAATCAGCACAACCAACAGTGAGGAAAAAAGATAAAAGTGACAAGTAAAAAAACAGAACACAACCAGAATATCCATAATAAAAATACATGATCTGTCATGCAATGAACTATTATGAATTATGTCAAAATTACTATTAAAATGTTGTAAAAATGAAAGTGAAGAAATCATGGGTGTTCATAAACAGGCCCTTGAACACCTAAAACAGGTTTTAGTCTCTTTTGAAACAAGTGCTGAACAACTCACTCACCACTATTATCCTCAAAAACAAAACAAAAACATCCTTTTTGCAACAGTGAATATAAAGAACTTTTAAAAGAAATTCTTTCAGACCATTTCTACTGGAAAAATTATAATGAAAGTTTCACATAATTTAACAGACAGCTACTGCGTTCAAATCATAGAATAACATTTGAAAAAAACTAATAGGCTAACAAGCCTCATGAATTCACTCTGAAAGTTTTTCAGAACACTTTCTGACCTCTCAGACTTGTGACATGCTCATAGAGACACAGATGCTGTGTACAGATGCTTCAAGATTGGCCTGTTGGCAACTGGTCGAGTTCAGTGGTCTCTGGAGATAATCAGCAGATCTATATGTAGCCGAGTAGGATATGTTTCCACAGGTCATGTGTCGTCTTAGGACTAACAGGTAATAGTCAGCTGGTGTGGGACTTTTGATGTGAGGTATAAAAGGGGTGTGCCATCTTACTTGTGTTAAGCGCCATTTCAAGTTGCTGCCTCCTATTGTTGGCTACCGCATTCCCATTGCCACGTTTAGAGAAAGGTAAGTGTTGTCACTATTGTTTAAATGTTTTATACTGTTGCGCCTGTAGGTAATCTCGGCTTGTTAATTTGCATAGTCAGTGGAAATAGAGGTGGTGACCACGCTTGTTCAGTGCCATTACACTTGCATGCCGCTTTTGTGAAAAGTCGGGCAACAGTTGTAAAAGTGGTTCGTGGTAAGTATATTTATTTCTCCATCACTTCCAGGATGCTCAATCCCAAATGCTATTATTACTATTATAGTTGTGGTTCATGCTACGTAAGTGTATAATAGTGTTTGTTTCCTTTAGTTAATTTAAGCTCCTTGCAAATTGGGCTTTGTGGCTTATGATGAGCTGGCACATTAATGGTATGTATTTTCCATTTGGTGGCTGCGGTACAAAGGTAATAATTTTATTTCCTCTCTCTTGTAGCCAGACTTGCTACCTACGCATTCTTCTTGGGTGACTATCCCTTCCTGGTTGCACTGTTGTTTTGCTTATATTGCTGTTGTTTTGTTTTTGTTTATATTGCTGTTGTTTTTGGCATTGCATTGTTTTGCTTTTACTTTGTGCTTTGCCGTTACTTTGCTTTTGCTTTGATTTGTTCTGTTTTGCTGTGTTTAGTCGTTTTGTTTTGTCTGTTTCCTTACTTTGTGAATAGCTTTGTTTATCTAAATTTTGCATTTGTTATTGTTGGTGTTTTTGTGTATTTGTTGATTTCTACCTGGTCGCTTGGCAACGGGCCTTTTGGCTGGTGGTGGCTTGCTCGCGTTTCGCTCTTGCTGCTCTTCAGGCTCAGTGCAGCACCCTGCTGGTTGGGAGGCGTGCAGCAGACTGCATTATCCTATCCATTTGCTTGCTTCTTTGTGCATAAATCTGAGTAATAATTATTGCCCCCAACTGCCTTTGGGTGTAACTGGTTTATTTTATTTTAGTTTCTCTCTCACCATTATTGATATTATATAAACCATTATTAATATTTATTTACTTTGTTTGTTGTAGCAGAGGGCATAAAAAGTGTTGGGATACTGCCGGTCACTGGGTCACTTGGTGTGTGTGTGTGTGGGAGCATGTGTGAGTGTGTGTTGGGTCCTATTAATCACAGAGTCCTGCTGGTAAGCCTCTGCTACAGTTTAGCTTTCTGATGGAATTGTGTCTTTTGTATTTTTTGTTTTGAATGACTTTTTAATAAGTGATTTCATCATCCATTTTAATGAATGTTTAATAAAACTGTCCAATTTTGTACTGGACACGTCTCATGCTCCTCTTTGGGTAGAACAAACTTGTGTGACCTTGATGGTAATATTTCCTTGTTTATTTCTAGTAACCGCTAAATTTCCCTCTGCACATCACCAAATTCTGGTGTAGTCAGTAGGACCAGTCTATTATTCCTTTGTTAGTATCACTCCACCTCGCCACATATAATTGCATTCAAACTCCTCAGAGAAACACCCACCCCAAACAGATTCCTGGGTAACAATATTCATGATTGTCATGTCGGCTCAGGAAAGGAGGAAACAGATGCATGAATTAAACAGAACTCAAACAGGCTTTAATCGGAATAAAGCAGGTAAACAGTCACTTAAGAGTGATGGACTTGGCAGAACAAAACACTAGAAGACTCTCTGAGTCACGATGAAGGGACCCGTTCAGCGCCGGAAAGGACCTCCGTCCCACTGACACAGTCCCAGTGCTTGGGTTGCTCCTGTCCAGAAGCCACAAGGAGCATGAGGGTGTGAGGCTCTTCTACCTTCAGAGCCTCTTAAGGGTAATCCAGCCTACAGGTGCTTCAGCCTCACTGGTTCACACTGGGGAACATGACATACACACACAAAGCCAAGTAAAACATCTACTGGACTGTCTTAGATGGGTTTCAACTCTTACAAGTGAAGGGACCACAGTTCTTATCCAGCCAGTATATCCGAACACCAGAGACTACAACCAGGAGGCAAGGGACAGCATGCCAGTGACCGCACACTGACTACTGGATTGGCTGGGCTTTTAAAGCAAGAACATGAACACAAGGACTAATCACATTACACAAACAATAATCACTGAATTAACAACCTGGAAACACAAGGGGAACTAAAGCAGGTAATCAGTGGGGAGAACATGAGGGCTGACAAGAGGCAGGTGCGTTGCTGAGCAACGCGCATACCTCTCATGCCGGGACATACCATGACGCAGACAGAGGGGAGCATGACAGGGAATCCCAGCTCAGAATGCCGGTGAGTCAGACCGCTGGGGATGTGGGAGAGGCGGCAAGGATGTGACAATGATAGCTCAGAACAATATTCATTATAGCACACATTATGCTAAGTGTCTCATACAGGAGCAGTGTTAACATGATAAAAGTTAACACTGAAAAACTGGGCTTCCTGGCTCTGCAAAGAGTGTCACTGACACTTGGTGGAGTTCTACAAGTGACTGTCCATGATGTTGACATTATAACTGAAAGAACTGGCAGAGAAAAGAGTATGAATTTAGTTGCCCATAATAGCTTAAAATGGAAGAAACTAATTAACAAAATGATGGAGATTATGATGGAGCATGAAGAAAAGAAAACATGAGCAGAGCAAGGTGGGTGTCTCAAAGGGACAGAGCCCCCTAGTGCCACCACTTGTTGGAGGCGAAGCCCATAAATTATTGACCCTGAACACAAAGAGGACAATATCTGGCATGTGATGCTTCTCTCCCAGCACTTTTCATCCTGCAGCAGTTTTGTCAGGTCCAGCCATGATGGTCTACCTGGTCATTGTCAAAGAGGAACTGGCAGACGTGTAGTTTTCAGCCTAGGAGACGCCAGGTCCAGCTGCTCTGGTCTTTTTATGGAAATCCATGAGAAGACCAGAAATGTCCTAAATGAGTTGGCATGAACCCTAAAACAAAACCTGAAGTTATACAAAAGTCATTAGAATTGTTTAAGGAACAAACATATAATCTGGTGTCATAGTCATTACAAAAACAAAAAAAAAACAGCTGAACTTAGTATTTAATTCAGTTCTTCAACATCAAGGATCAAACGTAGCAACATCCAAGAAAAAAACATGGTTACATCACAGTTCTGTCCAGATGTAGACAGAATCTGCCCATTTCTGCTGATCTAGAACTTATAGTCTACCAAATCTTATACTCCTCTATATACAGCAGTGCTGCATGTCATAAACAGTTTACAGGTTGTTAAAAGATTTAAATGACAAACACCATCAGAGAAAGAGATGTTAAAATGACACTCTCTAGATGAACATCATCATCTTTATGATCTTCTGAGTATGGTCTTGAAAGTTTTTTTCTTTTTTTTAAATTCTGCTCAACAGCAAACTACTGAGAGCATCACAGTTACCACACTGAGCACAAACCACCAAACCAATGCACCATACATGGACCTTTTGAGATTGGAATGTTTTCAGTTTTCACATTTTAAAGTATGAGAGAACAAGATTTGTAAAACAAGATGATCAACATTTTATACAATCCTGAAGTGTGAAGATAAATGGTCTCTAAATTGTTGCTACCATAATCATGTACAATAGAATGCACAATAAAATGTTTAATCCTTTCACACATTTTCATACTATTTATGAAAGCTTCTTTCAAATGAGCAACAGATACAGAAAAGATCATTTAGAGACTAGAAAGATTATTTAGAAACATACTGATTTTTAAAGTGAAATTTATTTATTTGGAAAATTCAACATATTCATAAAGAAATATAGAACAAAAACATGAAAATGCTCATTAAACATAATGATTATGACATAGAAAAAAAAAAAAAACAAGGGCTCAGGGGGAGCATTATGGGATATAAAGGAGGGGTAGTGATCCATATAAATATGTGTCTGAAATGTAGGGTCTTTGGAATGTGTGCTATTAGCCACTCAAATTAAGAAACGCTTAAATGTTGACCTTGTTGCTGTACATTCTCTGTACTCTTTACCTTTCTATCACAGAAACTCTACATTCTTCTAAAAGGTTTTAGCTGTTTAGCATGTTCACAAAATGTTAACTGCTCTTCGTAAACTCGTGTTTAGTCCAGAGAGGGTGCTTGTGTCATCTCAGTTAATGAGCCGGATTGTAATAGTCTGTAAATCACTAATTCATGGAGTTTCTACACCTCTAAAATAGCTCATCTTTACAGGTTGCAAAAAGACACACACCAGAGAAAAGTGATAAGATGTACCATGGTAGATGTACATGACTTGACTAATAATCATCTTCATGATCTGTGATTTTAAAAGACGAGGTTAGGAAAGTTGTTTTGATGCTCTTAACTGAAGCAACAGACCACTGAGAGGAAAACTGTTACCATGCTGAGCACAAACCACCAAACCAAAGCACGATACGGAAACCATCAGAGACTGCAGCATCTTCAGTTTTCACAGAGTGAAATGTGTGAGAACCAGTGTTATAAAGATCAACATTTTATACATTCAACTGTTAACTACAATACTATAAAATAAATGGAATGAATACAAAGAAAATGCCTCAGAAGAAAACTAAAATGTAATTAATGGTTACTAAGAAATGAATAAAATATGGGATTCTGGAGTAATAAATACCAACAGATATAAACATTCAGTGATATTCGTGGAAAACATAAATATTGCATGTGTCAGTACGCTTTCTGCTTTTGAGGTTAATGATGTGACAGTTTAGAAATCAATAATGAAGACTTTCTGGAGTTTTCTGATGCTATCAGGATGTTAATAATTTAATGTTAATAATGAAATGTGCTGATTCACTTTACTGTAAAAAAAGTTTAACAGTTTATTCACAGGAACTATATTTCACAGAAATCTATTTATAGTAATTATATTAAATTAACTGAAATACTATCTTGGTGGGAATTCCAAAACATCTCAAACACAGTCAAATATGTCTTTAAGGTAAGAATAACATGAAAAGATGAACAAATAAAAGCTAATCATGTTTACAGCAGTACTGAAGTAACCTATTTTAGTGTAGTAGATTATTGCCATGTTTTCACTGTCAGTTTACTGCAGTTCTTTATAGTGTTGCCTGATTGTCAGTGACTGTGATGCTCTGTTGAAAAAGTAAACATTCTGACTTAAAGTTCAAAACATAATAATTCATTAATTCAGTGCATTCAATAATGTCTTCAAACACTTGAAGGTACAGGCAGTTAAGCATGAAACAAATGTTAATTGAATTAATAAAGAACATTCACCATTGTTATGATATTGTGTTATAATTGTGAGTGATTCTGGTGAGAGAGATACTGATAGTTCAGTGCGTTTGTTTAAATATATTGTAAGTGTTGAAGGGTAGAAGGTTTTGCATATCGAGTATGCATTTAATGGCACATTCCTAATGTATCACATCATTAAAGGTAATAAGTAGTATAAAATACGTAAATGATGGGTCAGGTGGTTGAGCTGTGCACCCGCCCTAAAGTTAAAATTAATATGAAAATTATATTAAGTTGAATTCTGCGTAACACTTTATCAGGTCAATAGGGCTCTATTCTTGCTCTGGAGATCTGACACCCTGTACAGTTTAGATCCAACACACACATTACCTGAGTCAGGTTTGTTATACTAGGGTTGGAGCTAAACTGGTGGGAGTGGGAGATCCTCAGGACCAGGACTGGGCACACCTGCAGTGGGTTAAGTATTACATCAGTAGAGTTGCGTAAAGTATGAAAAAGTTCCATTACTTTTAATACCTCAGTGTGGCAAACAGTTTAATGCTCTAACTTCCAATACATTATTTAAATAAAGAGTTATAGTGGGATTGGTATGAAGCGTTGTGATATCAGTATTGTTACAGCCTTATTCCAGATTTTGTGTTATTTATTTTAATTCATTGATTATATATTACTCAAACAAGTGTCTTAGAATCTACTTAACACAGTTGTGTGGAACCACTTGACATAAAATTAAATGTGTCTGTCATTTATGTGTCAGTTTTGTTTGTTCTAGGTAATTGGTTGGCGTTAGTTTGAAGGGAAGATGGACTAACCCTGGAAGGTAACCTCACCAAACTAAGTGTAAAAATTTATTTATAAACCTTAATGACAAACATTTATTAATCACACCCACATTTGCACATTTATGATTTTCAACAATTGCATATTTTTATACCATAAGTAAAAATTTATAACAAAAAGTAACACTGGGTTAACTGGCTCCACAAGATTGGTACTTTACAAGAGCGACTGGGCTTTACAAAAATACCAAGCACTGTGAAAATAACCACATAACAAAATGACTCAGGAGGCCCAGTCCTACAATTGGGTTAAAAAATTGAGTCAGGCCAGGTTACGCTGCCTTTATGGATGTTGTTTCTTCTGATATTGAGAACCATTTCAGCTTGTATTTACTTATCCAGAGTAAATGTTGAGCTCAAATTCATTGGTCAGTAATGATCACTGTGTGTGTTCAGAACTATTGACTTGAGAGATTTTCCCTGCAAACACTGATTGAGTATATGGTTTAATTTGTTGAAGCAGTTTTAATAAAATTCCAAAAGAAATAAAGCAATAAATAACATCGGTAAAAGTGTCAAACAACATAATAGAATTGGATGATGTTTGTGTATCTTTTCTCTCCCGGACAAGAATTTGATTAAAAAAAGGACTCATTATCAGGTTATGGAAGAAATGAGCTAAAAATAAACCAGATCATACTAATGTCCAATCTTTATCTCTGTATAACATCACTCTGATATTGATAAACTGAGATCTAAGAAATAAAAGGTTGAGGACAGACACATTATAGTGAATGACAGCTCAGACTGATGACTGGTCAGTATTTAGGTCTGTGTTTGTCTTTGTGAGATTCTCCCTATAGACTAGAACACACAGCAGGGAGTCTATAATCACTCTTAACCTTTTGGCCTCCATGGACGCAATTTGCGTCCATTTTTGTTACCTTTAGTCTAAGACTCATAACTTGCAACAGGAGTAACACACATGTATGATACACGTATCACTGAAATCGAGAAGACTTACCCTATACGATCATCTAAGTCCTGTGTTTGTGCAATAAATTATTCCAGAGTAAT
>JBBPCZ010120938.1:0-10084 GCA_037974445.1 Brycinus macrolepidotus | reverse complement strand
ATAAGTTCTTCATATCCTACCTGAATTTACTGTAAGTGTTGTGCCTTTTCCAAATATTACTTTGTTTCCCCCACTCGCAGTCACACAGCTTTAGACACTGTGACAAATATAAACTAGCTATCTGCCCTCAACCAGGCTGACTTCATACATTTACTGAATGTTACTGTAAGCATAATTATATATTAAATATATGGTTTCTAAATTCTCATAATTTGTTATGTATGTGCATTTATAGGATACATAAGTAGTACATAGATGTCAATAATAGTAATATAATAAAACATAATATGCTTTAGTAGAAGCAACCTAGTGAATAAAAGTCAAAATAGTGAGTGTTTTATAAAGACTGATATACTCACTGGAGTTAATTAGCAACTTTATGCCTGGTCCAAAGATCAATTTTCCATATCCGTCACTCACACACTGTAAAACTGCATAACACTAACCCTGTACTGGAACTAGATTTTAATACAGTAAATAACTCTTGGCTAGGGCTGGGCAACATGGCAAAAATATAACACTTCAATAAATTTTCAAGAAACACGATATGTCACAATATGTATTTTTTCTGATATCTGGGTAAGTTGAAAAAGATTAAGTGGTGCCACATTTAAAGAATACTATAAAACTATAGTCAAATTATAAGTAAATGAAATTAAACAGGACTAATTAGGCCCTCTTTGTAATGAATCCTGCAATTGGTCGCTATTTTTTCTATACATCAGTATCACAATATACTCAGAAACGCATACTGAGACATATAGTTGCATCATTTATCACGATGACAATAAAGACTGTCATATTGCCCAGCTCTACTTTACACATTGTAGTTTATCCCTAAAAAATATTGCTAATTAAAATTGCTAATAAAATTTAACACATCTTCCTCATATATAGTAGCATCATTTGAAACAGAGGTCAGTTACAGAAGACTCTTACTTGACTGGACCTGTAACTTCGTGCCTTTCCCGAAAATCAGTTTGTCTCCATAGCCAGAAGACACACACTGTTACGGCTCATAACAATTTCACTGTGGCCTCCTGACGCCTGATATAACGGTGTGTTCTACCCATCCTTTACAAGATCTATATAAAACACCTAAGGAGCTGGAAGACACCGATATTCTGCCTTTTTATGTTTATAGTGCTCTAAAACAATAAATTAAGTATTAATATTAAAATGATCCAATATGTCCCAAGCTTCCACTATGAGTTTTGTTCCAGCACCAAAGATAAGCTTGAATTCTCCAGTTGTCAAACACACAATCTATATAGAATTTTCTATGCTTATGCATTCGTATCAATCTAAAAATATTGTTGGTATTTTAAAGTAACAAACTAAAAGTAAAATTTGCTATATTCTGCAGTTTCATTATATTTCCTTTTTTTTCAATTCCGGCCACATTTTTACAATTTTTTAGACATGAGGCTATATCTCCAAACTACTGATGTAATTATTATAATTGCTATAACTCCATTTCCACAGTACCTGAAGACCACACCTGCTTAGGGTTAGGCAGTCATTAAAGGCCTATTTAAGAACTAATTAAATAGAAAAATATTCTGTAGTTACAAATCATGCAAATGTCACCAATCACTTACTTGAATTTACAGTAAGTTTTGTTCCTTCAGCAAAGATCAGTTTATTTCCAGCTCCAACATTCACACAGTGGAATCATTCAGTTCAATAACTTTCCTCTGCGAAAGTGCACCCCAGTCTACTTAAAAACTCAATAAGTGCCCATATAATATCTTTAATGCTAAAATACTTTTGCCAGTTTTTGGATTTATCACTTACTAAACTGTACTGTTAAAAAAAAATGCAGCAAATTAACCTAAAAAAGAAGTAGCCTTGGTCAACTTAAATTTTTAATTCAATAAAAGTAACAAACGTAAAATGCGGATTATTGTCTCTTACTGTTAGAAGTATTAAAGAAATTAATCTTTTTTAAGTCTACCAGGGTTATTTACTTTAAGTTACAGTATTGCAATTTTTCCATTGCAAAAGTCTATTTTTATGTTGTTTTGCTCCATTCAGCAATGACAAAAGTGTGCAAGCCACCAATACAGTTTTATGGCTTTTGAAAATATCACTTTATATCCTGACCCACTGGTCACACGGTTATTAATGGCTTTGCGAACGTATGCCCGCTGTCTGCTTTCAGCCCAGTTAGTGCATGTTTGTAATTTTCCTGGCATGTTAAATGTACATTTCTATATTCTCATAATTCATTATGCACATTTGTAGATACATTTCTGCTCCACACTTTTTAAGACCTTAGTGACAATTATGAAAACATTAATGCTCATATGTTACACTTTATCTTTGTTCTAAGCATAATATTTGTACTAAGTACACATTTAAAAATGAGGTGTATTGCTGTTGTTTGGTTATACTGCATAATTAATTATGTAGTCACTTGCATAAATTATACATTTTGCATTCACAATTTATAGTCTATTTTGCAGATACAGAAACATAGTAATTTTTTTCAGGGTGGTAACTGTGTAACTACTGTAAGCGTATCCTTTTTAAGTTTGACTTTTTAGAAATTATTTTTTAAAAAATCATAATATGATCTGATCACAATAAAACATCTGCTTATGTGACAGTTTAGAGTTTACACTTTTTTTAAGTGACAAAATTAGTTTTTTGTGAAAAATAATGTAAATAAACCCAGCATTTTTGTTATCAGTGATTCTGGCCATTTCAAATTGTTAAAATAGTTCAAATTAGCATGTCTTTAGGTCGACTGTTGAAGCCATGTTTCCATTTCACTAAAATCTTGATTTACGTCTATGAAAATGACCTTGCATAGTCAATTATGTTGGTTTTTCTGCTGACTCTCAGTCTTGTATCCATCAAAACCATATTATTCTAACAATGAAACAATTCATTCCGAAGAATAAGGACTCAAAATACAGATGTATGTAACAAAAACATACTTTATACTCACTGGAAGTAACTATCAGCTTTGTGCCTGATCCAAAGATCAGCTTTTCATATCCAGTATTCACACACTGTAAAACTGCACAACCCTAACTATCCTCTCCCACACAGGAGAAACATTCTCTATTAGCAACTGACCACTGTCTGTCTGAATCTGTCTGTTCTGGATAGGCATACGGTGGAATATGTAATGTGTTATAATGCGGTGGTATATATAAGGAGTTTATATATATATATATATATATATATATATAAGTGCAAGTTGAAAAAGTTCTTACTTGACTGAACCTGCAGCTTTGAGCCTTTCCCAAGTATTAGTTTGTTTCCATAGCTGTCAGACACACAGTGTTACACTTCATAACATTTACACTGCAGTGTCTTGATGTCGAGTGTAATATTTCATAACAGTCTTCTACCTCATGACGCTGACTTTACACTAAAATACATTCAAATGGTAATGTATATCAAGATGAATAAAAACACTTGCCTGATTCTACAGTGAGTCGTATTCCTGCACCAAAGAGAATCCTGTTTGCTCCAGTATTCACACACACTTACAGTCAGTTACAAATACTCCATGTATATTGAGCTCATGTTGTAATATTATCTAGCATTCAGAAGCTATCTAGGCTGTGAATACTGTGGATTTTTAAAACCATACTGTACCAGATCAGTTTTCAAAGATCAAAGTCATATTTTAATATATTTTACTTGATTTTGTAAATGTTCATCCATTCATATCACAGTTTTGAAGATAGTTGTCCATGCATGAGAAAATGCTCCAGAAGCATAAATATTATATGGTGAGTTGAGATATATGTTTTAAGTGCTCTTTAAAAACGACTTAATCAAGACCAAAGTAATTTACATGTTTCTACAATAAGTTTGTTGGAATATGACAGCCCCAAAACACCCCACCCCGGTCGACAAAATTTGATCACTACCCTGGTCGACAAAATATGCCTAAAGAGGCCAAAATGGCCAGAAACACCTCTGCTTGAGCCTCTTCCAGATGTGATCTCAATACCACGCACTGTGCTCACTGTGATGGAGGGACTTCATTCTTCATTCAGATTTAAACTGACTAACACTTACAATGTTGACATATTTATCAATTGCAAATCATAATATCACTTTACTTACTTGCAGTTATTGTAAGTGTTGTTCCTTCAGCAAAGATCAGTTTATTTCTGTTAGCCGTATTCACACAGTAGAATGTTTCAGTTCAATAAGGTTCCTCAGATAAAGAAATACCCTACTGCATTGTAATCGTATTATCTAATTAAATTCCATACAATTTCAGAACAACTCCAATATTAAAAGTTATGTCCTGCCTGAATGTACTTTAGGTTTTGTGCCATTTTCAGATCTTGCACATTTAGAAATACTGAAATAATAGAAATACTGATGGAATAGCTTAAGATCTAAGAGATGGGAATTACATAATTAAACGTACACACAATTCTGAAATTAACACAGCATCTGTAAAGTCATTAAACACAGCATGTGTAAAGTCTGCAAAGTCGTTTTCAAGCAATAAAGTGAATTTTATACAAAGTCATAAATGTAATCACTTACTTGAACTTATGCTAAGTTTAGTTCCTTGAGCAAAGATCAGTTTATATCCAGAACCAGTATTCACACAGTAAAGTGTATCAGTTCAATAACTTCTCTGATGACTGAGTACGCCCTACATTACTTTAAAATATCAAGAAATATTGTAATATCCTGAAAAATAGCTAAAATTATAATGTTATTATTGGGTCCCAAACAATGCAAAAGAATTGTAACACTAGATCACAGTGTACAGAACTGTAAACCTAAATAATGAAAGTAATAAAGAGCATTCAAGCTGCCAATACTAAAATTATTTCATATCCTACCTGAATTTACTGTAAGTTTTGTGCCTTTTCCAAATATTAGTTTATATGTCGCTCCACTCGCAGTCACACAGTTGTGTATGGCTTAGCAAATATAACCAGCTGCCTGCACTCAACCTGGTTTACTATAATGATGTTTTTGTAAATTTTCATAATGAATTGTGCATATTAGTTAATATCTATGTATCAGTGCAGTTCACCGACCTGAATCAGAATTATGGATATTTCATACTTCACGCATCACCTTATTATCTGTCTAGACATTTACAATTGATGGGGAAACTACTGTTTTATTATGCTATATTATTTAAATATAATTACATAATTGATTACACAGTAGCATAATAAATTAGTTACATTCTGTTTACCAGTGAGTCCAATTTTTTTTTTACCCCAACACTTAGCTAAATTAAAAGCTAGCTTGTATGCACATCAATAACTTTTCTTCACATTGTAATAAAATATTATTATTCTATTATTATTCTATTCTATTATTATAAGTGCAAAAGTTGATTGAAAGTTTAGAATCCACACTTTCAACAGAATAAGATATAATATCGAATTACACTATGCTTTTGTTATTTCCAGCGATAACCACCACTTCTAAAGGTTCATGCGAGTGTAAATGCAAAATCTAATATTAAAACTGATTTAAGCAGTTTTATCTTTGAACATTTAAACATCTTAAATGGTCAATAATATTGACTGAATCTGCTGAATCTTCAAGTTCTATCTATGAAAACTATACTATTCTTACAATAAAACTATGAAATCCATCACTCAAAGAAAAATCACACACAATACTGAAGTTTTATACTCACTGGAATTAACTGTTAATTTTGTACTAGATCCAAAGATCAACTTTCCATATCCAGTCCCACCAGACACACACTGAGAAACCGCATAACAGAAACTCTACACGGACGACCACCAGTACAATAACAAGAAGGTCTAATTATCCATAGTAACGCGTCTGTCCTTCACTGAAGACCATATTATCCCTGTTTTAAACCTAATAAGCCGAAGAATAAACCCAGAAAAAATTGTGAAGAACAATAAATTATACTCACTGGAGTTAACATGTAACTTCGTGCCTGATCCAAAGATCAGCTTTCCATATGAACCCCCTTCATTCACACACTGCGGAACTGCATAACACTAACCATGCTCTCAAAGGCCTTATTATCACTGTTGGGACAAAACCTTGTATCTTCAAAACAGTAACTTTTCAGGAGGAGAAAAATGGTCTTAATTTGTAATAGAAGTTAATGTAGAAATATTTTTCCAAGTAATTAGCACAATTTATATTGGTCCACTTATTGTGGGATCTTCACACAATGTGAATGGCATCTGCTATCAAACTATTTTAAAAGTAAAATGGACAAAATGGAGATACCAGGTTTTATTCTGCCAGCGACGAAAAGAGTAAAATAGCTCGGGGACTCTAGCATGCCTCAACCAAATACCACAAATACACGACTTGGGCAACAATTTGGTTTTAGTATTACTTTACAATGGAATTTTCATGTTCATGCAGTATGACCTTACAGCAGAAACTTATAAAAAGCTCTCACTTGACTAGACCAGTAGCTTTGAGCTTTTCCCCAAAATCTCTTTCCTTCCACAGACAGTAAAGACACCCTGTTCTACCGCATTACATTTACACCAAAGGATTCTTTGTAGATAATGGACATTTCAGTTGATGACTCTTTAAAGAAATATTGTTGTAAATACGATATGAAGAACCATCAAGAAACATTTAGAAACCTTTTTATAGAGTGTACAGACTCCTGATATGAACTGTTTTATCTCTCTCAATAAAATAAAATTAGTCTTCTGCTTTATTATGCGAACAGTAACTGAACCAAACAGGTCGAACATTAGAATCTAATAGAAAATGAAGTAGAAACACTTGCCTGATTGCACTGTAAGTTTTATTCCAGTGCCAAAGATGAGTCTGCCTCCTCCAGTATTCACACACACTTACAGTCTATCTCAAAAACTCTGAGCATTTCATGCTCATCTTGTTAGCTAGCATCCAAAATCTGTATCTTTTTTACAGAAATGTTATGGATTTTTAAACAAAACTAAATTTGCTTTGTAGCCAGACATTTTTTTTTACTAAGAATGAGGTTTCAATGGTGAACGCGAATCACATGGTGTCTACTGAACATGAAATAATCACTCGCGAGTCCTAAAAAGATTACAGCTGCAAACATCAAAAATTTTTACATCAAATATTTTTTTTGATTTTCCATTACAAGCTCTCTAAGAAATTCTTCTGAATGCATATATTCTAGACCTTAGGACCAGATTTGCATTATTAGGCAGGATTTGAATTTGACGAAAAGTTAATGGTGCGCAGACTTTTGCGGAAAGAAAATATCTCCTTTCAACCTTGTTTTGCATAAAGAAAACAAAATATTTACATTTTTGCTGTTTTCATCTGCAGTTTCTTCGAATCAAAAGTTACAGAGATAATCAGAAGAGCCTCCTTGAAGTTGTCACTCATGTCACTGTGTAATTTGATTATTACATTTAAATAATATTGTAATAACTTTTATGGTTTGATGTCACAAGTCACTTACTTGAAGTTACAGTGAGCTTCATTCCCTGAGCAAAGATCAGTTTATTCCCAGCATTCACACAGTGTTACATGTCACTTCATTAACTTTCCTTTGATAACGTTTTCTCTGATGTACTTTAAAATCTCAAGAAATGTTTTCATTTTATCGCAGTTGATTAGTTTTAGACTGAGGAAAAGCTTTTACACTTTGCAAGAAGCTCATTCCATGCATTCAGTTTTCATAAAAGTTCCCAATATGAAAAATAATCCTACCTGAATTTACTGTGAGTTTCGTGCCTTTTCCAAATATTATTTTATTTCCCCCAGTACTCCCAGTCACACAGTGCTATATGGCTCGACAAATACTCTACTCTACACTCAAGATATTTGTATTACTTTTTTGTCATTTTAGTTCTATATCTTTCCATTGTTGTCCATAATTTGAGCTCCCATTTACTTTGGGTCAAAATTTCATGCTGAGCAGCCCAAGACAAACAGCCAAAAATGATTTTTTACATCTGAATTTACATTGAAATTAAGGTTTTTCCGTAAAGTTACTTGTGGAGATTTAGGACTTCATTCCAACAGTAATGATGTACTTAAATGTATTTCCTTATGTATTTAAAGTACACCTTAATTTAAATGATCATCTTTTTATCATCCATTATTATAGAAGTAATAAATATTTATGACTGAGAACGTACGTATAAAATACATTATACCTCAAAATCAAGACATGAAATTGTGCTTAAAAATAGTTTAAAATCAGCAAATACTCAGAATAGTGCAATCAGTATGTATTGGACAATACATTATACTTACTGGAATTAACTGACAATTTTGTGCCTGATCCAAAGACCAACTTTCCATACCCAGCTCCAGTATTCACACACTGTAAAACTGCATAGCACTAACTTCACCCTGAACCTGGATACAAGTAAACTAACTCACTTTAGTTTTTTTTAGGAGAGAATAAAATTTCTTAAATATAACTTTAGCATCCTACAGTACTTTCAACAGGTAGGTTTTTTGACAGGAGGAATGTTTTCGATGTTGACTTAAAATCATAGGAGTTGGATCGATGTTGTACATTGTAAAATTATTGCAATACAACAATATCATCAGCTGTGAAAGTTCTTACTGGGCTGAACTAGAAACTAAATATCTATATATCTATATATCTATATATATATATTTTTTTTTTTTTTTTTTTTTTTTTTTTTTTCCCTGGGGTTGGGATCTACGCCCCCCCTTACCACCCTTTTGCCCATTTTTTTTTCTTGCTTAAACTTACAAACAAAAAGTTAAAATTTGCACTTAAATCACTTGCCTGATTCAACTACGAGACGCATTCCAGCACCAAAAATAAGCTTGTACATCCCAGTATTCACACACACTCATAGTCCATAATAAATACTCCATGTATGCTATACTCGTCTAGTGTTCATAAACTCACAAATTCGTAAACTTCTTCAAACTGTTCAGCTCACATACAGTGTCATAGTAACATCTGCAGCTTCTGGCAGACACAACACACTATAAAAAAGCTATAAAAAGGCAGTAACTGAGTTTCTGAGGTTTGAATATATATGCAAAATTGCTTTTGTTAATCTAAACTAAGTGTTTGGCCTGCATTGTTTTGTTCAAAGTATTTATTTGAGTTCAGTTGCATTGCTTTTTACTATATGAAGTTTTTTAGGTTAAGGTGACAATTTACAGTGCATCGCAAACGGAACATTTTGGCCAAAGTCAAAAGACTAAAGCTAAAGTGCAAACCTAAGTCCCAAACCTCTCTGCATGATAATCTGAGTACATAACACTTACAGAGTCTTAAAAAGATGTTCGGGAACAACAATTTACATTCTCTTAACATTCCTTTTCATTTCACTTCATTACATACCTGAAGTTATGATTAGCTTTGTTCCTTGACCAAAGATCAGTCTATTCCCCGTGTTCACACAGTGGAATATGTCATTTCAGAAACTTCCATGTGTTTCTACTGTTTAAACTCAGCAAAACCGATTTCACAATTTACAGATATTTGAGACAAGAACTGAATTAAAAAATAGTTTTTGAGGCAAAAGTTTTTGAGGCAAACATACATAGTGTTCAATATAAGGTAAAAGTAAGTTGTTGAAAGTTTTTTAGAGATGTCCTATAAAGCCCTGTAGCTTTGTGGAAGTCTGCAATATTCGCTTGCATTGCTTTGGGTATATCGAATTAAAACATGTATTTTACTATTGCAAATGATATTTGAATTTTGGCAAATCACTTACTGGATTCAATATGAAGACTGATGCCTTTTCCAAAAATGATCTTGTTAACACCCTGAGTCACACAACAGTTCACAGTACAACAAATACTACACTACACCAAGTCCCAAACTTGATCTTCATATTTCAACATGCAAAATCGTTTTCCATTCTCAACTCAGTGTCACTTACACACACAAATCAATAAATGTATATGTGTGTGTATACATGTATATCTTAACGTCAAATGATTCAGTCTTTTGTTGTAAAGTTACTGTAAAAGTCATTTTATGATTTATCTGAATCTCAAAGATTACACAAGGAAATGTTCTTTGTCCAGTTAGAACAATGTTACCTCCTTGTGAACTGAAATACTACAAGTTCTGACTGCATTACAAAAAAAATATATTTTTAGAATTTTCAGCTGAGGATTATTA
>JBBPCZ010120937.1:0-10085 GCA_037974445.1 Brycinus macrolepidotus | reverse complement strand
ATTAGGACATGTTTGCGCTGAAAATGGACACACACTCACACTCACACACACACACACTCACACACACACACACTCACACACACACACACACTCACACACACTCACACAGTCACACACACACACACACACACACACACATAAACTCATGCTCACACACACACATCCACTCATGCTCACTCTCACACACACACACACTCACACACATACACACACATACACACATACACACACAGTCACACACTCACACACACACACACACACACACACATCCACACACACACACACACCCAGCCCAAGCAGAGGAGACTGTGGTCATTTCATTACTTCCACACTTAAAGGGCCCATATCATGAAAATCCACCATGCCCTCCATCTTAAAACATATGAAAACGAAACTGCCTGGTCTGACGTCACGGTTTTTGTGATGTCACAAAAGCCAACACAGTTATGTATATCTATTCATTCATCCAGCCTACAGCAGTTTTGCCCACTCACACTGCAGTTACAAGGAGTTACGGGGACTGCGTTTTGAATGAGGCGTGAAACAGGGCAGCCAATCAGAGCAGAGCTCATTTACATATATATATGTATAAGTTATGTGACAGTCATGTAGAAATGAATCATGACTGTTTTTGACTCATGAAACCACACAAAGTTTAGAAGTGGAAAGAGTAAAATGAACATTGTAGGTTATGGGCCCTTTAATACATCAGTATTTGTACATATAAACGTCCTTAATATACAGTAAAGTTCTGTACAGCTCTCTTTAGCGGAACAGACATGTTTAATAAAGAAATGGACAGGAATTAGGTGATCATTTTAATACAAAATCTGTATTTTTTATGTTTATTTGGTCTTTTTTCCTAATCAATTCATGGTGGAGGGATACATGCAGGGCGTCATGAGGTAAAATAGTCCCCAAAGAAAAGTGATTTAGTTCAGATTCTCCACTGTTTTACCATCATCAACATCCATGTAAACACTCAGAGACACGTGGAGCTTCACTGGGGGGCGATAGTGAATAAAACAGCTGTATTTGTGTTGGAGACGTCTGAGAGTCTCCACAATGAACTGTTTCACACCAAACACACTCTCAACCTTCTCTGTTTACACTGAGTTAAGAGAAATTTTGGAAATGGGTGGGTTTCCCCTTTAACTGAGAGTAAGAACCCCTCCACAAAATCCTCTGTAATTCATGTTCAGTTTGAATTATTTCTGCTCTGAGCTGAAACAAACACTCTCAGGGTTTCATTACAGCAATGAAGGCCTTGCTGGAACACTGTGTGTGTGTGTGTGTGTGTGTGTGTGTGTGTGTGTGTGTGTGTGTGTGTGTGTGTGTGTGTGAAGGACACCAGTTCCTCTATATCTGAAGTAAATGACTTGAAATGAGCAAAGCAGGCAAAATACAATCTGCTGACCCCACGAACATCACTGACCACAGAACCACAGTGTAACCAGGCTTCGGTCAGTTCTAGATACATCACTGACTGTAACCAGGCTTGGGTCAGTTCTAGATACATCATTGACTGTAATCAGGCTTCGGTCAGTTCTAGATACATCACTGACTGAAACCGGGCTTTAGTCAGTTCTAGATTATTTACTGACTGTAACCAGGTTTCTGTCAGTTCTAGCTACGGCACTGACTGTAACCAGGTTTCCGTCAGTTCTAGATATGTCACTGACTGTAGAGCTACAGTGTAAGTAGGTTTCAGTCAGTTCTAGATACCTCACTGACTGTAACCAGGTTTTGGTCAGTTCTGGATATATCGCTGACTGTAACCAGGTTTCTGTTAGTTCTAGATACTCCACTGACTGTAACCAGGTTTCTGTCAGTTCTAGATATGTCACCGACTGTAACCAGGTTTCTGTCAGTTCTAGATATGTCACTGACTGTAACCAGGTTTCTGTCAGTTCTAGATATGTCACTGACTGTAACCAGGTTTCTGTCAGTTCTAGAAACCTCACTGACCACAGAGCCGTAGTGTAACCCAGTTTCTGTCAGTTCTAGATATGTCACCGACTGTAACCAGGTTTCTGTCAGTTCACGGTGCTCCAGTGCTTCTTGATTTGATTCAATCTGATGTGTCTCAAAACTCTGTTGGAAGTTTGAACCCAGTTGTTTTCAGAAGTTCGCATGCCCATGGTGTGTGAGTGTGTGTGTGTGTGTGTGTGTGTGTGTGTGTGTGTGTGTGTGAGTGTGAGTGAGTGTGTGTGTGAGGTAGGGAACTCAGTGTAAATGTGTTTTTTGGGGTCTGTGTGGAGTAAATGGGCCGTGCTGTGGCCCGGAGCAGAGCTGTGTTTAATCAAGTGTGATTCTGTGGGCGAGAGTGTGATCTGTTCCGAAAACTTCAGAGCTTCAGGGAAGAGGAGCGACACCTTCAAGACGGAGGAAAAAGGCCAAGAAGGCGGAGAAGTGCTGGTGATCACAACATACAAGACCTCCATCCACCTTCTGCTTCCACTCACCGGCCACTTTACTGGAAACACCTCGTGTTTGCACTCATTGGCCACTTTATTGGAAACACCTCGTGCTTGCACTCATTGGCCACTTTATCGGAAACACCTCGTGCTTCCACTTGCTGGCCACTTTACTGGAAACCCCTCGTGATTCCACTCGCTGGCCACTTTACTGGAAACACCCACCTTGTGTTTCCAGGGGTCTTCAGACCAGTCTGCAGGGTCTGGCGTCCCTGAGGACCTGTTTGAAGGTCACAGTTCTAGAAACAGACACTGGCTTGATCCCTCAGGCTCCTCCTACCTGCACAACTACACCTCCACCTGACCATCAGACCATCCTCCTGCAGGAGAACATACAGCCGCACGTTCTGCAGAGAACCTTCAGCGAAGGTTAAAGAAGGACACGAGGATGGAGAAACATGGGTGTTTGGAGATGAGCCCTGAAGAACGTCTAGAACTGTAGTGGAATGTCCTCAGCACGTCCAGCATCAGACCCGCCGGAGACCCGCCTCTCAACTCCTGTTCCACCTGTTCCACAGCGGTTCCATCCCCAATCTCCCGAGGAGAACAGATCATTAAACCAGATTATTAATTAATATTTACTCAATATGTACAGCTTCTGTTTCCATTAAAGACCAGACTTTACTGCTTCTCAGATTATTCTCAGAATAATGAATAATAATAACAATAATAATAATGAATAATAATAACAATAATAATAATGACAATAATAATAATAAAAACAATAATAAAAATAATGAATAATTTAGGTTTACTTAAACGCTGTGGAACTTTCTAGACTCCAGCATTAGAACTTGCCGTCCCTATGACCTCAAACCCTCACCCCCCTTTCTCTCTCTCTCTCTTTCTCATTCCCTCATTCTCGTTTTCTACCTGCACTTCTTCCTCTCTCCACTCATTAGCCTTGTCTTTCCCTCCCTCCATCTTTCCCTTCCTAGCACTGTTTCTCTCTCTTCCTCTCTTTCTTTCTTCTCTTTCTTTCTCATTTTCTCTTTCTTTCTCTCCCTCCCTCACCCACTTTCTCTCCCTCTCTTTCTGTTATTCTCTCTCTACTCTCTCTTTCTCTTATTCTCTCTCTCTCTCCCACCTCTTTCTACCTGCGCTTCTTCCTCTCCCTCCCCTCTCCTCTCTCCTCCCTCCCATCACTATCTCTCTATCCCTCTTTCTCCTCTACTTCCCACCCTCCCTCCCTTCTCCTCTCTCTCCCTTCTTCTTTCCCTTATTGCTCTGTTGCTCTCTGTTGGGAGGATGTGATGCTTCGTGCTTTTTCGTCAGGCAGCTCGTCTCTCTCTCTCTCTCTCTCTCTGCCATGCTCCCTCTCTCTCTCTCTCTCTCTCTGTAGCTGGTCTGTAGAGGTGGTCGTGGCGGTGGTATGAGTCTCTCTCTCCCGCACGCGGACTCCACGGCCGCGCTCCTCGCGCCTCCCTCCGCGCCGAGTGGCGACGGAAGCGCGCGCAGGCCGCTCGTGCACCCGCTGCTGCTGGCCGCGAGGCGCGCGGGCAAGACCAAAGCACACGGACACCACGGACACCGCGGGCACGCGCACGGACACGCGCTCCCGTCCGGAAGCCACGAGGACCTGCCGGAGCGCCCGCACGCGCCCGAGCACGACCACGACGAGAGAAAAGCGTCCAGACCCCCCCATCACCATCATCACCACCATCATCATCACCGCCACCACCACCACCACCACCGCAGAGCCGCGCGCGACGATGACTTGCCCCCCGAGCCCCGCCCCCGCGCGCCCGGCCGGACTCAGTCTTTCTCGGGGGGCTCCGCGCGCGACCGCAAGCGCGACTTGCCCCCCTGCTCTTCCTCCTCCTCCTCCTCTCCGTCCAAACGCTCCAGCACCTCCTCCGACTGGGACCTGAACCTGCGGCCCATCCTCAGCTCCGTCTTCGGACAGGTAAGAACACCTGCATGTGGTCGGACCCTGACCTTTTCGACCCCAGGGAGCACCGAGCACAGGCAGACTGCCCTCTTACTGCACCCTTCACCCTCAAACTGCCCCCCTAACCCTGCCCTACCAGCCCCCATGCTGTCCTGCCGACTCCTGTGTGGCCCATTCAGGCCCCCAGAACACCCCATAAATACCTTCTAAAGCTTGACATTAGACCTGTAGTGCCCTATTGCCCCTCAAACCGCCCCATACCACCCTTACCCTGCCCTACTAGCTCCTATACTGCTCTATTGCCACACCTTTCCTTCACTTGCTGCCCTCTGGGATCACCAGTGGCCCCATACTCTCCTACCGACCCTCAAACTTTCTCTCTTGGGTTTTAGCCCCTATTCTGTCCAGCTGACCAGTGGGGCCCATTCTGAACTTGAGGGCCACGTATTGCTCTACACCCCCCCAAAATGATAACTTTTTTTTAGCCAGGGAGCACAGAGCATTGGCAGACTGCCCCCTTACTGAACTATAAGCACCTGTACTGCACCCTTCACCCTCAAACTGCACCCCATACCCCCCTAACACTGCCCTACCAGTCCCTTTACTGTCCTATTGCCCTCTGTACTGTCCTATTGACTTCAGTGGGGCCCATTCTGGTCTCGAGGGCCACATTCTGCTCTATACACCCCCAAAATACCCCATACACACCTCCTAAAACCTTAAATTAGACCTGCAATGCCCTGTTGCTCCTCATTCTGCCTTCCTGTACCCATAGTGTCCTCAAACATCCAACAGCCCTTTCTGCCCCCCAGTCTGTAGTGTCTGTCCTTCCTGACCCCCCAACTATCCTTTCTGCCACCTACTGTCTTGTGGAGCCCAAAGCTGCCCTCTAGAACCTGCAGTGAGGGTATTGGGGCAGATCAGTCAGTATGAGGTTCCAGAGTGTAATTAAGGGGGTTTCGGGGTGCAATAAGGGGGTCCAGGGGGTAGTATGAAGTTCTAGAGGATAGTAAGAGGTTCCAGAGGCCAGAAAGGCTTTCCAGAGGGAAATAAAAGGTTCCAGAGTGCAGTATGGGGTTCCAGAGGGCAACATGAGGGTTGCAGAGGGCAATGTGAAGTTCTAGAAAACAGTATGAAGTTCTAAAAAGATGCAGAGTGATAGAGGACAGTATGTTCTAGACTGCAGCACAAGAGTTCCAGAGTTCAATAAAGGGGTTACAGGGGGCAGTTTGAGGTTCTAGAGAAGCTGTGGAGTTATAGAGGCCAGTCGGGGGCTTCCAGAGAGAGCAAAACAAGAGTTCCAGGGGCACTAAAGGTTCCACAATGCAGTATGGGGTTCCAGAGGCCAATATGGGGTTCAAGAAGGAAGAGTGAGGTTCCAAAAGGCAATATGGGGTTCCAGAAGAAAGCGTGAGGTTTCAGGATGCAAAATGGGGTTCTAGAAGGAAGAGTGAGGCTCCAGAGGGCAATATGGTGTTCTAGAATAAAGAGTGAGTGCAGAATGTGTTTCCAGAAGAAAATGTGGGGTTCCAGGGGGCAACATTTGGGTTTCCAGAAGGAAGTGTGAGGTTGTAGAGGGCAATATGGGGTTGAATAAGAAAGTGTGAGATTCCAGAGTCCAGTATGAGGGTTTCAGAGGGCAATATATGGGGTTCCAGAAGGAAGTGTGAGGTTCTAGAAGGCAATATATATGTTCTAGAAGGCACAATGGGATCCTCCTGATTGCTCCAGAACTCTCAAATCATTGATTTTCTCTGAGACCCTCAGTACAGGTATCAGTTTCATTGTTTTTTCCCAGAGGAGGTAAACATGGCCTTAAAACTGACGGCAGTATTATTGTAATAAAACACACCGGAGTCAGGGCAGCAGCCGGACGTGCCTCCACACACACCACACTAATCAGTGTGATCTGTGCTGGTGTCTGTGGCAGTGTGTGTGTGTGTGTGCATGTGAAGAACAGCTATTAATCAGATGGCTAATCTCGCAGGACAAACAGCAGGACTATTAAATCACAGCCTCTGTCTGACGCTCGGTTCTGCTTTGTTTTGGTTCCGTCTGGACGCTGCAGCTGGACTGAAGCATCTCTGAACCCTGAGAATCAATGAATGAGGGAGGATGAAAGAGGACACAGAATCTTCCCGAGAGTTCTTTTGTTCAGGAGCGGCGTGTGATTGGTCAGATTAGAGGCGGTGTGCGGACCGGTAGAACCGGCCCGGTGTGTGAAGTGTAAATTTTTGGATTAAATGGATTTTATTTGGACGTGTTTTTGTTGAGGCTGAAGGTCGGTGTGATGTCTGATGTACGAGCTTTGATTTGATCTTATTAAACAGTAACACACAAACATGTTCTCAGACGTTCTACTCAGCGTTCTGATTGAGGGTTACTTTAGCGTCTACAGCTGCTATAACAGGACTGTGATCCAGATCAATTAAATGACTGCATTAAACTGAAATATATCTAGAACTGACTGAATCCTGTGTGTGCTACGGCTCTACAGTCAGTGACATTTGGAACTGACGGAAAACCTGGTTACATTGCACATCTGCAGTCAGTGGTGTATCTAGAACTGACTGAAACCTGCTTACACTACGGCTCTACAGTCAGTGAGGTATCTAGAACTGACTGAAACCTGGTAACATTGCAGATCTACAGTCAGTGACGTATCTAGAACTGACTGACACCTGGTAACATTGCAGATCTACAGTCAGTGATGTATCTAGAACTGACTGACACCTGCTTACACTCTGGGTCTGTCGTCAGTGATGTATCTAGAACTCATTGAACCCTGCTAACACTATGGCTCTACAGTCAGGGAGATATTTAGAACTCAGTGAGTGACACCATGGCTCTACAGTCAGTGATGTATCTAGAACTGGCAGCACTCTGGCTCTACAGTCAGTGACATATCTAGAACTGACTGAAACCTGTATACACTACAGCTGTACAGTCGGTGACATATCTAGAACTGACTGAACCCTGCTTACACTGCTAGAGAACATTCATTAGGCTATTAGAGAACAGTACTGAGCTGAGGAGTGCTGGGTCTAGATAAGTGTGCTGGGTTCCGCCGCCTTGTTCCGGTGTGAGTTATTTTGGGTGAGAATTGACCTCGTCCTACTTACGACATCCCAAACACTGGAACACAAATGATCTCCAGTGTTTCATCTCCATCCATTTCAGTCTCATAATCATACACACACACACACACACACACACACACACACACACACACACACAAACACACAGATCTCTGTTGTGTCTCATGTTGTTTTGCCTATCGCTCATTTTCACAACATGAATCAGTGGCCTTGGCTCAGGGGCTGAGTGTGTGTAAGTGTGTGTGTGTGTGAGTGTGTGTGTGCGTGTGTGTTAGTGTGTGTGTATGTCTGTCTGTGTGAACACATGGTTTTTGACAAATTCTCTTTATTAAGCAGCAGATTTCAGTCTCTCTCTCTCTCTCTCTCTCTCTCGCTTGCTCCCTCTTTTTCTCTCTCTTCCCTTTCTCCTCTCTCTCTTCCCCTCTCTACCCTTTCTCTTTCCTCTATCTCTCTCTTTTTCCTCTCTCTCTTTTTTCTCTCGATCCTCTCTCTCTCCCTCCCCTCCTCCCTTCTGTCACCGGAACGACAAAAATGTCCTTGAGTGAAAATACCATTCGTTTTTTTTCCTGTTTTTTTTTTTCTCACACTACACCATATATAACCTCTCTTCCCTCTTTCACCTTTCTTTTCAGTCTCTCTCTCTCTCTCTCTCTCTCTTTGCTCTCCTACGTGTGTGTTTTCCACATTCCTCTGAGATGAGTCTCTCCCTTTCTGAAAAATGCCCCCCCCCCCCCACCCCACCCCCCCCCCGACCTGACTGCTTGTCATCTTCCCAGAAGACCAGAACAAGGTCACAGTGACCTCAAAAACCAGCCTGTGTGTGTGTGTGTGAGGGATGGAGGGATAGGAAAAGTCACAAATAGAAATTTTTCTCAGTCTCCACAGGGACGGATGGACAGACGGAGCAGGTCTGTCCGCAGGATACCAGACTCTGCCCCCGTTTTTAATCTGGAAAATTCAGAAAAAGAATTTTGTTACTCCTAAACACAACTGAGCTCAGTTTAACATCAGTATGAGATTCTGACCATTTTCTCACACTTGAGAAAGACCCTTCCTCTAATCTCAGCCCGATCCCAGTTTCAGATCTTCAAATGCTCTTTCTTTTCTCTCACTGCTCTGGAGAATGATGGTGTTGTGTTGAGAATGATGGTGTTGTGTAGAGAATGATGCTGTTGGGTAGAGAGTGGTGGTGTTTGGTGGAGATTGATGGGGTTTATTGGAGAATGATGGTGCTTGGTGAAGAATGGTGGTGTTGGGTAGAGAATGGTGTTTATTGGAGAATGATGGTGTTGGGTAGAGAATGATGGTGTTTATTGGAGAATGAAGGTGTTGGGTAGAGAATAAGTCATACGTGAACACACCACAGCACACAGCGTGAACAGCACGAAACTCTTCCTCTGCATTTAACCCATTCACCAAGTGAAGCAGCAGGCAGCCAGGAACACAGCGCCCGGGGAGCAGCGTGTGGGGACGGTACTTTGCTCAAGGGTACTTTTGCTTGAGAATCGAACCCACGACTTCCTGATCGCAGGGCGCACACCCTAACCACTAGGCTACCTACTGCCCCATGGTGCCCCAGAATGATGGTGTTGTGTAGAGAATGATGGTGTTGTGTAGAGAATGATGGTGTTTATTGGAGAATGATGGTGTTGGGTAGAGAATGATGGTGTTTACTGGAGAATGATGGTGTTTATTGGAGAATGATGGTGTTTATTGGAGAATGATGGTGTTTATTGGAGAATGATGGTGTTGTGTTGAGAATGATGGTGTTTATTGGAGAATGATGGTGTTGTGTAGAGAATGATGATGTTGTGTTGAGAATGATGGTGTTGTGTAGAGAATGGTGGTGTTTATTGGAGAATGATGGTGTTTACTGGAGAATGATGGTGTTGGGTAGAGAATGACGGTGTTTATTGGAGAATGAAGGTGTTGGGTAGAGAATGATGTTGTTGTGTAGAGAATGATGGTGTTTATTGGAGAGTGATGGTGTTGGGTAGAGAATGATGATGTTTATTGGAGAATGATGGTGTTGTGTAGAGAATGATGATGTTTATTGGAGAATGATGGTGTTGGGTAGAGAATGATGATGTTTATTGGAGAATGATGGTGTTGGGTAGAGAATGATGGTGTTGTGTAGAGAATGATGGTGTTTATAGGAGAATGATGGTGTTGGGTAGAGAATGATGGTGTTGGGTAGAGAATCATGGTGTTTATTGGAGAATGATGGTGTTGGGTAGAAAGTGGTGGTATGTGGAGGAGAACATTGATGTTTGGTGGAGAATGGTGGTTATGAAATGAATGTTAGTTCATTAGAGGAACTCTAGTGGTCAGCTAAAGAGTTCCTCCACCACTAATGAGATCAGTAGTCAGTAATGTTGTAGTTGGTATCTCAAGATCTTAACAAGCTCTGGGAGAACAGAGTTATTGATGCTCCGTGACCTGCAGTGTGGTGGAGCAGCTCCTCACGGGAAACACACACAATCCCGTTTCCCCGCGGAGAACAGGGGACAATAGAAAAGCATGTTAACAAACTGAGCCTCTCGCAGGCTGTGTGTGTGTGTGTGTGTGTGTGTGTGTGTGTGTGTGTGTGTGTGTGTGTGTGTGTGTGTGTGTGTGTGT
>JBBPCZ010120936.1:0-10085 GCA_037974445.1 Brycinus macrolepidotus | reverse complement strand
ACACACACACACACACACACACACACACACACACACACACACACACACACACACACACACACACACAAACAAACACAGTAAATGGCTCAAAAAATAGTGACAAAATAATCAAATAATTAACCAATTAAGGAACCGCCAAGCTAAGCCATAAAACAAACACCTAATTAGTCTGAAACTCAACGCAGTGTTCCTTGCAGCAGCAATGGATCACCTCTCTAGTCAGTTCAGCTGATTGTGCCGCAACGGCGCATGAAGGTAAGGAATGGACTGCATTTGGGCAATAAAACACAACTCAATATAAACACATAAGAATGTAAGAATGCAAATCAATAATCCACTAATTATTCACCTAAATGGATCTACATTCATAAATGTCCTACACAAGGAATTTCATTTATATTCACCTCCACATCCAGCTCTGACTCTGCATGAGTTTTTCTGCTTGTTTAAAAGTCAGACAATGAAAAAATGTGGCAAAAAAGTTTCTTTGTTTCCTCAAAACAAGGCTATGCATGAACATAGCAATTGCGAGCTTCCATGATTGACAGAATGGATTAAATTACATGCATACACAGTTCCAGACTGATATAATTAGACGGACGGGAATGTAATGTTACAAGTGCCATATATTAGAGCAGAAGTGCCTCTGAGAGAGGGGATCAAACCTTAGTCTCATGTAAGCAGAGCAGGTGATTTAACCACTTTGCCATATAGCCAACATGCACGTACAGCATAAAAACTACTCTATTCATAACTACTGGCCTGTAAAAACGATTAAGTGTTGGACGGGCTCATCATCACTCAATCTCCTGACTATAACTACAGTGCAGTGACCCTTCTGAAAAATTAATTTAATTTAATTTATTCTATACTTGCAAACAACATTTCAAGTGTTTTTACTTTGGAGAAGCTTTCCATACTCTAAATACGTGGACATACACATACTCATGGTGGGCAGTGGTAATAGCCTATAGCAATTTGTTAGCCTTTGCCTGTTTAGTCCTAAAACAAATTTTTCATGCTACATAAAAAATATATCTTTGGACTATCAAATTAAACATCCTTTTGGCTGTGCTAAACTGTACATTTCTGAATCGATTCATTGTTTATTTCCCGTTTTGCTCAAAAGGATGGACCTAAAAACAACTACAGTAGATGGAAATGCAAGGTATCTAAGATCTAAAAATGGAAGGTGGGCTGTGAGACCCTGAATGTGAAATCTGAACAAGACTCGAGCCCAAAACATTTGGAAAATGTCGTCTTATCCTGATTTGAGAAGTTGGGTTCTGTCGGGTTAAGACAAATATTTTAAGCTCTACCATGTGAAGCAGTAATGGCTAGTGACACAATAAACCATTTATGCAGAAACTGTATTCAGGGAATGTCATACAATGCACAAAAAACGTTCCTGTAAATGTGTTACAAGGAGTAGTACAGCGGCTACATGCATTTTACTATTTTTAATTTGCGCTTTGTCCAGTAATGAATTGTGTTTCTGTAATGTTATTTTTTTTCTATTTATACATATGTTTGATTTGATTATACACAAACAAAATCTATTTGTTGCCCAGCCAGTCATTTACAAACTATAATCTTAATTTATCTCAATATACATTTTACAAAAAGAAAACAAGTTCTTTGATTTAAAATTATGCATCTAGATCAACATAAGTCCAGGTATGTCCTTTTGTGCGTGTGTGTGTGTGTGTGTGTGTGTTTGTCTGTCAGTGTCAAGAGCTGCACTAAAGAGGTCGACCACTCCATCAGCCTGTTAAAAGTATTAATCAAGACTTTCTGGATATGTTACCCTCCACCCAACCCCCTACATATACTATCATCCACAGTTCCACTATTCACATTCTGCTTTCAATACACACATGGTCTGTTCTTCTTACAACACATGCGATTACTTACTCTTGTTCCAGGGAGACATGGTTATCACCATCCCTATTCTCATCCTCATGCCTCCATTGACTGAAATTTTAGGAGTTAGTAAACTAACGTGCAGGTTCTCCAAAGTAAATTCAGAGGTGAGCATCTTGTCATGAACAGATTTCAATATTTAAATAGCATTTTGGTAGATGTTATGGTGCTTTCTGCTCTTTAAACTGAGCTAGTGACAAAAAAATATTACTCCAGAATTTTTCACCCTCAAACTGCTGTATCGGCATGATATGGTCAGCACCACTGCTGCTCATGTGACATCACTAGACAGCTCAACACATTTGGAGGATAATGCTAACACCCATACTGACAAGCATCGTGTGTCAAATTATTAGGCAACATTAAATGGCATACGTAGGTTTTGGTCAGATCTTTTTTCTGAACATGGACAATTATGGAAACATGGCACTGGGTTACAAGTTAATTAATGCTGATGTCCAATCACACTGTCATTCCACACTGCCCTACATCACAGCACACACTACAAGAGGTTTCAGAAAGGGGCCAATGGGATAAAGCCTTAAAAAGATTGTTCTTTTAAACACTGGTCCTGGAAGCCCCCCGCACTGGAGGACAGGTGATCTCCAAGTCCAAGGTTGAAGAGTACTGCTTTAAAGGACCACTTGTAGTTTTAAGATTCAGTACATCATGTAAAAGTTTTTTTCCTAGAACCATACTTCCAAGCCAAGAACCCTTTAGAAACCTTTGTTTTTAAGAGTGTAGCTCTTTGAGGGCAGGACTCATGAGGCTGATTTTTCTTACCCCAGGCGTCCACCTGGATCCTGTGAGCCACATTAACAAAAGAGTCCTTTAGTTACGAGTTCCGGTTCTCTATCAGTTCATCACTAATTGATTTCTCTTAGAAAAGCCTGAAAGTCAGTCATTGTCAGTGAACGTTCTCCACTCTAGTGCGATTTGCAATTTGTCTTCTGGTAGGTGCAACTTGTATACTCTACCGCTATTTGGCAGAGTAAGTGAACAGGCCTGCAGCACACTGTAATTTATAGACTACACCATTATAGGTCAACAAAGACCTGTAGGCCATGCATGCAGCTGTGTCAGAACATACATCTACCTTAGCAGCTACAGTGCCCACACAAATATTGGCACCGCTGATAAAAAAGAGCAAAGCAGGCTGTAAAAAATGTCCTTTAGTGCCAATCCTTTTGATAAATATAAAATAAATATAAATGAGAATATTCTTCAGTTAGACCACCTGAGTAGTAAGGAATATACTGGTGGATCTGTGATATTGTCTAGCTGTCTTTCTTTCAAAAGCCATGGGCAACATGATACCCAATTTTAACCCAATATGAACTACATCAAGTGCCAGCAGACATTAAATCAAAACCCAACTACCTCAGCCAGGAAGCTTAAAGTTTGCCATGATTGGATCTTCCAGCAGGACGATGATCCAGAGCACACTTCAAAATCAGCACAAAAACAGAATCAAGCCATGGTCAGGTCAAGCCAACATCAGCTGGGTCGAGACAGAGTACTTTATCGTTCCCAGTCTGAACAATGAAGTATTCTGTCTCAAACTAGTTTGACGTTTGGAGGACCGTACACAGAGTGAACCCATGGAAAGCAGCAGGTGAAGTGAAGTGAAAGTGACCATTCTGTCATATGTGAACACACCACAGCACACACGAAATTCTTCCTCTGCATTTAACCCACTCACCAAGTGAAGCAGTGGGCAGCCAGGAACACAGCACCCGGGGATCAGTGTGTGGTGACCGTACCTTGCTCAAGGGAACCTCAGAGGTGCTTAGCAGTCTTGAGAATCAAACCCACGACTTCCTGATCGCAGGGCAAACGCCCTAACCACTAGGCTACCAGCTGCCCCTGGTATGGTCCTAACAACATACCAGGGTATGTACTCGGGGAATGTGTCGACCAACGCACATCTTCACAGACATCTATAACACCTCCCTGGACCAAGCCATCACTCCCCCATGCTTCAAGACTACTTCCACCACTGCCAAAAAGGTCACCAGCGTCAACACTCAATGACTGCTGCCTTATAGCACTTACTCCCATTATGATGAAGTACTTGAAAGGTTGGACATAGACCACATAACATGCAGCCTCCCTGTAATGTCTGACCCACATCGGTTTGCATACTGCCCTAACTGCTCCACCAGTGATGCTATATCAGCATCACTTCATCTGAACCTGGCCTATCTAGAGAATAAGAACATTTATGTGCAGGTGGTCTTCATTGACTTCAGCTCTACCTTCAATACAGTCATCGCCCAGCACTTGGCAATTAAGCATCAACACCCCAGTGTGCAACTGGATATTGGACTTTCTCACAGACAGACCCCAAACAGTATGTGTTTGGAAAAACACATTTGAGACCATCATCATGAACACTGAGGTCCCCCAGGGCTGTGTTCTGAGCCCTCTGCTGTTCACCTTGAAGAATCATGAGTGTTGTGCAAAGTACAACTCGAATCATCTAGTTCACAGGCGATACAACGACTTACCTACAGAGAGGAAGTGAACCAACTCATTGTCTGGTGTGACAACAACAAAATGTCATTGAATGTCAACGAGACTTCATTAGGAAGCACTTATAATCCATAGCAATACTATGGAGTCAATAAAAAAGCACCAAGTTCCTGGGGATGCACATCACAGATGACCTGACATGGAGTACAAACACCACCTCCTTAGACGAGAGGGCACAGCAGCACCTTCACTTTCTGCAATGGATGAGGAGAGCAAACCTCTGCCCTCCTGTCCTCAAACTTTCAACACAGGCACTATAGAAAGCATCTTGACCAGCAGCCTCTCAGCAGCATGGTAGCTGCACCGCCTCAGACCAGGAGTCCCTCCAGAGAGTGGTGAGGACAGCAGAGAAAATCATCAGAACCTCCCTCCCTTCTATAGGAGAACTACACCTGTCACGCTGCCTTAGCAGAGCCAAGATTGTAAGAGACCCCACCCACTCTGCCCTTGGACTGCTCAACCTTCTGGCCTCTGGCAAATGCTACCACAGTATGAGGTGCTAGACTACCAGACTGAGCAGGAGCTTCTTCTCACAGGCCATCAGACTACTCAACTGCCTCTAACAATACAAAACATGCTGGCCTATTGGGTCTGTTGAACTCTCGAACACACACACAGACTGTCTGACCACATATATTCAGAACTCATACCTTCTGAAATGCTGCTATTTTTGTCCAATAATTCAATGCTTCTCATCACTTGAACACTTTGTCACTATTCACCAGTGTCAAGTTTTAGTTAAATTCAACCACTGTGAAAACAATGTGCAATATTTCTTACCTCAGTTTGTCTATAGGCCTATACATATATATTTAGTCTGTCAATGCTCTCTATATTATGTCTACCTGTTGTTGTCCTGCATGCATTTGCCACTTTATGTTTATGTTTACACACTGGGCCTGGAGAAACTTAGTTTCCTTCAGCTGTGCACTCCATGTGGTATAGTCTGAATGACAAAGTTCACTTCGAGTTTGACATCCCAGTCCCCAACCTAAACCCCAGAGAAAACCTGTGAGAAGAGCTGAAAGGAGGTTCTGTATGAAATAACATCTAAGATCCCTTGCCATGTGTTCTATCAGAGTTTGGCCCTTATCAAAGTTCACTTTTGAAACACCACATCAACTTTAAGAACTGGCTGTTACCTGCTGCCTAATATATCCCACCCCTTTGACAGGAGCCATTATAGTGAGATAATACTACTCACTTCACCTGTCAGTGTTTTTAATGTTGTGGCTGACTGGTGTAATCAGGTGTAAATATATGTCTGGGGTATAAAAATGCTTCTCTATATTATGAAGACCAGCCAGAGGAACTTACAAACTCATAGTAAACAAAGCATATCGGGTACTTCAGCTATCAGCTCTATCACCATCCTCTGATATATAACCTTTGGCGATGTTCAAGATTGTACTTTATTCAAATTTGATCTTGGCTCTGCTCGTTTACCAGAATCTGCCCATCCTGAACACACACAACCTCAGGCTTTATACAATATAAGACAATTTCACACAATTACACAGATCTCGCTTGTGTTACTGATCAGTGGGCCTCAATACCATCCATCACAGATATTGGAGCTGCTACAGTAGAACAATGCAGAGTGAAGGACAAGGGATTTGAAAAAAAAAAAGTAAAATTTGTAACAACCTGTGAGTTTTTAATTTTATATTTAACATTTCCAATATATGCATATTTTTTTACATACAGTATTTTGTAACATAACATATTTCAATATGATAGATTTTTATTACTTTTTTGAAGCTTTGCTTATTGACAAAAAGCTCTCTGGCCTTAAAGCACCCATCAGAGTGGATTGAATATTCTTCTTTCTTTTGAAAGAAGAGAATCTGTTAAAAACTGTTAAAGCTTTAAAATAAGACAATCACTGCACAGTCCATAAATTCCATATATAGAAATGAAACTACAAAAAAGGTGTTTTGAATGTCTCAACAATCAATGCATTTACATACACCCACCTATTTAGAACACACTAGTTTAACATCGCCCATTTACAAGAAGTGTTTCAGCCCAGAACAGCCGATCAGGACAGCGGTCCTTTGTATGATACAAAGGACCTCTTGTGACCTAGTGGTTAGGTTGTTGCCCCTGAAATCAGAAGGTTGTGGGTTCGAATCCCAACACTGCTAGTGTCATCACTGAAGTACCCTTGAGCAAGGTACCGTCCCCACAAACGGCTTCCTGGGCATCCCTCATTGGTGGCAGCCCCCTGCTTTACTTGGTCAATGGGTTAAATTCAGAGAAAGAAGTTCACACGTGACTATAAGGGGCCACTTTACTTTACTTTAAAGTCAAGCAGTCAGTTTTGATCTAAGGGATAAAGTGAGGTTGGATAATGATCATGTACTACATACTACACAAACTAGGACTACATTTACTACATAAATCCATACAAACCCATAAAAATCCACAAAAAAGTAAACACCACTACAAACCAGGTGGAGCTATGAAATTCCAGAGTTAAATGACATGAGACAATATCGGACATTTGACAGAAAACTCGGATAGTGGTTCCAAAGCCTGTGATGCTGTCAGAACCTCCTTTCCACAGGTGATTTGAGGACTAAAATGCAGCTCAGTCTACTGTCTAGACTAAATATTATAAACCAGACTTCGGATGCCACTAGTTTTAATGTTTTTTTTTTCCCTAGAAACATGCACATCAGAACCAGAATCAGAACTGCGTTTATTGGCCAAGTATGTGAACGAACACATACAGGTAATTTGATTCCGGTCGATAGTGTCTCTCAAGCACAACAGTATAAAACCACAACAATATACACGCCCTGACACACACCCGCCGACACACACCCGCCAACCCACTCCTCATTAAGAATGTGAAAAATTCTCAGCATGTAAATGAAAAAAAAAAATCATCAATGTTCACAGACTAAAGTATGTACAGCAACATTTAATTTCTACAGCTTTCATTTAATCTCTGTGTCTGGATGTTGAGATGATATTTAAAGGGAAACTGCTCGCTGCTTATGGAGAAAAAAAAGAGAGTGGGAGTGAAAGGGAAGACCAGCAGACACAGCTCTTTGGTAAATTCCCCCCCCCCCCCCCCCTTTAAATTCATATTCATGCCTGCCAGACCTTCTCCTACATGTGTTGAAGAAGACAGAAAAAAAAGCGTGGGCAACAGATCTCTACCGTCTTGACTAAACTCTATATATGTTCCCCTGACATCACATAGTCTATGACAAGCTGTCTTAGAGAGACTAAGAGAAAAGAAAGAATTGGGGGGAGGATGTTTGGCAGCAGGAGCAAGACCAAGAATAGAGATTTAAATGTACTACACAGACAGAATCTACACATGCAGAAGAGAACAAAGCAAAATGCCCCGCTACTGCACTTTGGCAACCTTTATAAAGGCCAAAGGCACTTAATAGGCCAGTTTATTGTACCCTTGCCATGTATTCCCATGCAAGTTAAGGCCAGTTAAATTCATCACATATTTTGATGTTCATCAGAGTCTGAAGGCATTTTGCTCTATAAAATTTAAGTGCTAGAGCTGAGGAACAAGTCTGACACAGAGTAGTTACATGATCCCATTTCATTCAGACACAGATGACCCTTGTTTCCCACCGCCTCCCGTATTTTCTGTCCCTTTATAAAGCCTCTGCTGTCTGAGCATGTGTTAAATGGGCCTGAAAGGTATGTAAAGGGCATCTGCATATAGGAGCATATCCTTAAATTCTCCTCCAGGAATACTCCCTCTTTTCATCTACTCAAAGGGAAATATGGGACACAGAGGATTAATTAAAACTGTGAGACGAAAGGACACTATGACGGCTGGGTACCAATTAGAATACAAATGGATTCATTTTCCAACAGGAACAGCATTGCTGGGCGTCTCTAAAGGCCTGGACACACTAAGGTGATTTTTCCTGCGACCCAACAATATGGTGTTTTTTTTTTTTTTGGGTTTCTTTTTTTTAGTGAAGGATCTCACTGATGACTCATGAAGTGATACTGACTTTTATTCTGGGCCCAGATAGAAGGGTCTGATGTCCTTCTAGGTTAAATATATATATATATGTTTCAATCTTCCATGATATTTTAAGTCTATCCAGTTGCCTTGGGTGTAATAAAAGCTATTCAACCAAAAGAAAGCGATTACAGCTGGAGCTAGATATCGAGATTCAGTACTACAGAGTACATTCATTCATTGTCATTCAAAACCTAAGCAGTGAGTCTTGTCAGTCCATACCAATCAATCATGCTGGTTCCATAATCTCGACGGCTGATTGGCTGTCTAAATTACACTCCATATGTGTCTTATTACTGTCAGCACTTGATCAGTGCTGACAGTCCATATAGAGTAATTTACATGTAGGAAGAAGATGAAGATGATGCCGCCCCAACCCCTTATTTTCTCTCCTTATCAAATGATGAGGACAAATCTAATCTCAATCATTTCATTGAATGGCTATGGTCTAAATAACCCTGAAACTTCATCAGAAGTTTATTCCTGGGATTCATTGCTCATTAAGATTTTGTTAGTTACTTGATGTGATTGTGAGGTCTTGGGGAAAAACAGCAGGAACTTTAGCCACAGGTGCAGCTTCTTTGTCTGATGAATTAGTAACCGTGTCCAGCACCACGGTGACCTCTTACCCTGGGCCTGGGGGCTTCTTGCCACCAGCATTAAATATCTTCTTTTTTGTGCTATAAAATCGAAACTTACTGCTGTTCCAGTTTACTTCCCCTTGCATCATCATCCTGTGTATTCTAAACTCATACACAGATATGATTTGGCTTAAAACTCATTGTCCTTAAACACTGTCTTTAAGAGGGGCATTTCCCTAACACTCATTTCTGCCTAAAGTCACGCCTGTTTTTTTGTGTAAATTAAAAGAAGGCGTCTTCTTTAAAAAAAAATCAGTAACAAAGTGAAAGATTCAGTACTGGTATCAAAACATTTTGAGTAATATACATTATAAGCCAGAAGTTTGGGCCCACCCTTGGACCCCAATACATAGCTTTTTCAAAATTTTATGAGACAGAACATTCGCATGCTTGAATAGGTGCTGGGAGGGTTTGGACACAAGTTATTTCCAAAAATTGCTGGAAGAGATGGTGAGAAGCTTTCACATCCATTAAATTGCACTTACAGTCTATATTGTTACATTACACTTCAAAACCAGTTACACTTGTTTTAAGTATTTCTAATGATTTTCTGTATTTTTATTTATTTATTTTTTAATCTGTGAGTGGGCCCAAACTTTTGGCTTGCAGTGCACATACATACATATATACACACACATATATATATATATATATATATGTGTATATATGTATATGTGTGGCTAACCTGGAAATATAGGTTTTGTTGCATGCATGGATTGATTCTGATCAACTAAAAACACAGATTTGTCAACAACTCATTGCAACAGCAAGAACTAGAGCAGTGTTTCCCGATCTGCCTCCTGGAGGTCCACTATCCTGTGCATTTTAGGGTTCTCCCTGCTCCCAACACATCTGCTTCAACTAATCAGCTCATTAACAACCCTACACTGAGCTAAGGTGGTGTCACGTCCAGTTTCGTCATGTAGCCCTGGACAACGATCCAGGTTTTGTATGTGTGTGTGTAGTTCCTCCGGGCG
>JBBPCZ010120935.1:0-10085 GCA_037974445.1 Brycinus macrolepidotus | reverse complement strand
TTCACTGGTTCAGGACTTAAGTTAGATGGTCTTTGTTCTGCTTGAATGATTCATACATAGGTCACTGTGTGTCTTAATAATCAAAAACATTCCTCTGGAACTTACTAAATGTACATATACATACATTTGTGTGTGTGTGTGTGTATATATATCTATATATATATATATATATAGATATATATACACACACACATATATATATATTTTTTCTATTAAGTTATACTTTATATAATTATCATTATATAATATGGATTATATTCATCTACATGTATACACTATATAAGAGCAAGAGTTCTGCACAGTTTTGCTGGGTTTTGCTGGTATGGCAAAAACATCTAAATTTGGTCATTTCTTCTTCATTTCTTGGGCCTTCTTCTTCTGCTAACATCTCAGTGGATGCTCTCATTGGTCAGTTTACTGGAAACTCCTCATTTGTAGCTCCCCTCTTGCTGGTGCACAGTTAGAGATCGTTGGCTTTGATGAAGATTGTGGTTGGAACTCCACTAGAAGGTAGATTAGGGGGCCAGCGTTGATGACCAGTGCTCTACTGCTTCTTGGCTTGTTATTTTTGGTTTGCTGGCCTTGAGGGAGTTGGAGGGTCGAAGTCTGCACCTGTAAACCTACAAAATGTACTGATATGGCCAGCGAGTGTAGGTATGAGGGCCTAATGTACTAAACCTTTCGTGTACTGTGCGTTTCAGGTGTGAATCGTAACCATTCTGTCTATGGATGCATTTGAGGGATTTTTTAATCTTGATGACAGATTACACATTTTACTCCTTGTTTACACATTTTGCTCACTTTACTAAACTTTAAGCAGTTTGCATTCGCTAGTTTCGCATTGATATTTAAAAAGAGGCATAAAATTGGATTCCACTGATACTCCTGTATTTCAGTAATGCTACATCTACACCTAAACCAGACCCTGACCCTGACCTTAACCTCAGTAACCAAAAGGCTCTTTCTGCTTTTAGGCTTTCTTAAAAAGTTGAATTTGTGGTGAAAATCAACAAATTTCTTTTTGAGGAACAGCAAAAAGTCCCCACTTCTATACAATTTCCAGTATTTCTATCATTATGAGGACATTACACACAACATTGATTATACATTCTGCTTGATTTGAGCAAGAAGAGGTGTATTGTTGAGGGATCTCTTGTAATAATTTTGGGAGATGCAGCAGTTAACACAAACTATCAGAAGTGTTTAAACTGCTGAGATCAGATGTATGTGTGTGGGAAGATGCAAAATATGTCGTAATGCGTCTTCAATTTGCTGTTTCTGTTTTCTTATCCAGACTGTAAATGCACATCTGGGGGATGTTTTGGCAGGAAGTTACCTATTTTATCAACACAGCTTTCTATTCACCATTTAACTTTTATTTTCGCTTTTGTCCCGAGTTTTTGATGACTCTGCTGTTCATCCCCTAGTGGCCACATACCAGCATGCACAGAAGCAACAGGATACAATTTTAGCTCCTGAAAACCAAATCAACTGTTCAATCAGCACAAACTTCTCAACACTTTAACTCTAATGAAGTCACTCCTGAACCTTCTGACCTGAAGGAGCTGCGGTTTTTCAGTCATTCATGAAAACTTAAACAGACAAAACCAAGACTTACGCGACTGTGTATGTTTATTAATTCTTAAACATCACAAAACAATTAGAACCTTTCTTTCTGCACCAAAAACATCATTAACTCTCCCTGAAACAAAAACACACACTCTGGACCATAAAAAACTTTTATATGATTAAATCAGAATCCAAAATTTTATTGATTCCGGAGGCAATTGCTTATGTAATGACTGCAAAGACACAGAGACACAGAGACAAGAACAATATAATATAAAGTCAAAAGAAAATCTAAAGAAAATCTGCAGAAAATACTCAGTATGAAAATACACTATACTATATACAGAAACGCTGGGTAAAAATGCTATATTTAAGTAACACAGTTGAGTAAAATCTACCGACACAGATGGTAGTTTGGAGTACGTTATGGCACTTAGAGATCAGTAGTAATATTAAGTAATAAAAAGTAATATTGACAGGAGTAGTGATATTGCACATGAAGACTATTGCACATAAGATATTGCACGTAATGAAGTGATTCAGCAATCACTTCTGATCTGGAGCATCTGCACTTCATGCTCCAGATGTCCTGTTGAGGTTAAACTGAATGATGTTTCTGTAGATCTGAACTTATAAGGTTTAAACTCAACAAACAACACACAGAAGTAGTTTTATATTATCTCTATTATGCAGTAACAGGTTAAATTAGCATTTTGTGCTGATAATCCCTTGGAGATAGCATTCATATTTGTTTATTTATTTAAAAAATGTACATATTTCTAATGTATATATTTATTCAAATAATTATATTTATTTATTTATTTACTTATTGATTTACTTGTGATTTTTTTACATTTTATTCATTTGATATTTGTTATATGTTTCTACATTTATTATAATTATTTTATATAGCCTTTATTTTACTTTTGTATTTTATTTATTTAAATATGTATCATATTTATTCAGTTTTACTATTTACTATAGTTCATTAATTTGTTCATTTATCTATTTATTTTATGTTTATTATATTTGTGTCTCTTTAAAGGGTGGCTTTGCATGAGAAGGTGCGTGAGAAAGTGCAGTGTGGGTAAATGAATGGTTACTTTAAGGCCCACCATGACCTCTCACCTGTCTCTCGTTCTCTTATGGTCTAGGTGAGAAACCGTTTGAGTGTCGGCTGTGTGGTCAGCGATCACGTGACTACTCGGCCATGATCAAACACCTGCGAACACACGGTGGTGCCACGCCATACCAGTGCACCCTGTGCTTGGAGTTTTGCAGCAGTCTGGCCACCATGCAGAAGCACCTGAAGAGCCACCCATCCCAGGACTTTCCCCCAAACTGGAGTCTAAGCAGCACCTACCTCTACACCTGCCACACCTGAGGTCCAGCACTGCCGGACAAGGTCAATGACTTTTAGGTCAAGGATGAACAGATATGCCGCCAATCATATGATATATTTTAAATATTTTATCATAGTGTTAAATAAGGCTGGGATCATGAATCAATTTATGGCTATATATTTAATTATAATAAATATATATGATCACAATTTAAACATCATATTATTCATTTATCATATTCCTTATTGTGCTTGTATACATTTACCATATTATGTATAAGGCCCATTATACATAAGGCTGGGATCATCTATTGATTACGATTAATGGAAGTAATGATTTTAATGATCTCATTTTTTAGCTTTTTTATATTAATTTTATGAGCTCTTTGATCTGGAAGCCTAGTCCTGGATTTATTTATGTCTTGAATGTGAATGATCCTGGAAAATTCCATCGGAAAAAGTATTTTATGACAGTATGTTATTAACAGTATTGTATTAATTTTTATATAATTAATTAATTATTAGCTTAAGGCTTAATTAGTGTGACGATTTCTAACGGATGCTATTTTTTAATGCACTGAAATTTTGCTCCAATGTGCTTTTTATGAAACATTCGTATGAAGAGGAAGACAAATGGATGTGTTGAGTGGTGATGGTAATGTGTTGAGACATAAATGGCTGCTAAAAAAACAACAAAAAAGTGTTCAGGGACTACCAGCTGAAGCTCTGCAGATGTTTGTGTTGAAGACGTCATGGCTTTGCTTCCGAGCATTAAAAAAAGTGGATGAACTGTGAGCAGCCATGAACTCAGATGTGACGACTTTAGTGTTAACCTGCACATTTTTAAAACTCACCTTTTGTTTTGATGTGCTTTTCTTTTGGTCTTTCATTGGCTCTGTCATCTCTCATTGATCCCCCTCCCACTAGCCCAAATGAAAATTGCCCTAGGCACTACCGTAGGTAATACCGTAATATACCCATGGCTTTAAATAACATGGATATTTCTCAATACTTATTTGCTCATTGTCTTAGCTCTAATTTAAAAAAAAAAATATTTTCTGTGAAAAAGTAGCTTTTACAATGTTTGCAATTGCTAAAAGGCTATTATGTCTACACATCTCTAAACAGTATTCTAAATATCCATCTCCAGAAAGACAAGCAATTAGTACAACTTGTACACATAGTACAAAATGTACATTATCACACACACACACACACACATTTGTGAGAGCATTCCATTGACTAATCTCAGTATTGCTACACCTACACCTTAATTTAACCCCCCCCTTAACCTCAGGAACCAAAAAATATTTTTCTGCACTTTTAGTGAAAAACAGCAGATTTCCTAATGAGGACCGCCAGAATGTCCCCACTTTTACACAGTTCCCACTATTCCAGTGATAATGAGGTCCTTCGGTCCCCACAAGGTAATTAACACAAAAGCATGCACACACACCATATGTCAGATATTTAGATTTATTTTCTTATTACAAACTTATTCTTATCACAAAGACATTTAGGTTTTTGAGACGTTTTATGATTTTATCACTCTGTGCCTTCGTGCCTCATGATTGCTGCTTCTAAACCTCTTCATATTTCTTTACCTACAGTAGCTCGAACCCCTCTCAGTGTATGTGTTCTTTATGTCGTCCACATGTCTGGGATTTGTTCTCATGCTCTTATAGCTCTTCATAATTTTGTAACAGTGGCCTAAAAGATGTACAAAGCATTCTTGGTCATGCTATCAGTTTGTGCATGAGCTGTTTTTATGGCTTGTACAGTATATGAATTAAAGCATTATAAACACCTTTAGAATAAAAGGGGTAAAATGTGTCCTTATTATTTCTGGCAAAACATGAGTACAGAAAATTTCTTTTTCACCCACTTACCCACTTACGATGATTATTAGTTATGTGACGCCCTCTTGTGGACAGTTACCAGCACACACATGGTAAATCCACCTGTACATCTACTGAGGACTTTCTGTGTGATCAAAATACTGGTAAAACAAGAATAATGTACTATAAAGAAACCCGGGAAATAATTTCAGCATCAAATATGTTGCAGGATTATAGCCATGTTTAATTTGTAGATGCAAGAATGCCCAATAGAGACAAGTCACCACAGCAGAAGCTGAGTAATTGGGTCCTAAAAGCTCCTCCTTTCTACTTTAAACCTTTTGCCTGTTTAAAGTAGAAAGTTGTTACCCTTATGTTCCTGTACAACTCAAAAAAATGGAATTTTGTAACTACATTTATGTTACACAGTGAATTGCCTTCAGATTCACTTTCTGTAACAGGTCTGTAATTTTTTCATTCATTTCAAAGTCAGGAAAAGGCAAAAAATATATTCAGTTCAGCTCAACAGTGATGTCCTACAAGTACTTAAACAATGGAATGAAGTTGGCATCTAAGCAAAAGGGCAAATTAGCATTACAGTGTAAAAATATTGCAAATATAAATATATAATGTTTATCACTGAAAATGCTTATTTTTGTGTGTGTATATATAAAGTTACAGTTAAACCAAACACAGAAATCAATCAATTGAATTATATATATATATATATATATCATTCATTACTGGTACTTTCCCATGTCCACAACTTTACAGGAATGCACATTCAGGAGTCTAACCTGTTCTGCTCGGCTGCACAGGAGGCCAGTCTTAGTTCCGTAGTGTGCTCAGCTGTGCATGCAGATGAAACCAAGAAGAACAGCTGCTAGTTTTGCTCAGCACTGAGTACAGTTTCCTCACCACCGTCACCCATGACTTGCTCTTTGCAGGTTATTGTAGTTGCTTTGTAACTGTAATTAAACAGAATAACATGGTGCAGATAGAAAGCTGCAATCCAGTCTCTTGCACCTCAACCACTGTCTTTTGCCATAATACTTTGCAAACCCTGCGTACTGCATAGTATGGAGGTAACATTACCAAGGCTTCCTTTCACAATTGCCTTCAGATTCGCTTTCTGTAACAGGTCTGTTATTTTTTTATTCATTTCAAAGTCAAGAAAAGGCAAACATTTTATATACAACAGTGATGTCATACAAATACTTAAACAATAGAATGCAGTTGACATCTAATCAAAAGGGCAAATTAGCATTACAGTGTAGTGCAGTGCAGGTAGAAATATGGCAAATATAAATATATATTATTTATCACTTCTTTTTGTGTGTGTATATATAAAGTTAAGCCAAACACAGAAATCAATCAATTGAATTCTACCGACAATCTGCCTGTTTAGATTTAGATAATGGTGTTATTGGAATGATTCTATTTAAGAACCTTTCAATAAATGGTTCTTTAATCACATTTTTAAAGAGATGCAAGTTTGAAGCAGGTGTGTGTTCACAGCACAGACCTCAGCAAAAATCTGACTGACCACTTTAAGGTGACATGCTACAGGTAAATCATTTTTTTCATGGAAGGTTTGTAAAACAAATACATTTGAGATATCTACTTAAAATTACATTCATTCACATATTTTTAAATACTGTGTGTATGGTTTGGATGATGGTAGAATTAAAATGTTTATTTCACTGTGAAGAAATATTTTACACAAAGATTTTACACAACAGATTATTGAAATCTTATCGTGTAATTGTTTATTCAGGAAAACACTATGCACTGTTATTAAAGATTTTAAGTAATTATACAGTTTAGTACCTTCCATTATGGTAGAGTAATATAGCAGAAATCTATCTGTGAGCAGTTTAATAGCAGGGGTGAATATATTTATTTATTGATTTATTAAATTAATTAATATACAACCTTTACTTTGAGTACATTTATTCATGATTATTGACAGCCCTGCTGTTAATACTTTGTGTGATCTAGAGAGATTGTACAACCCCCTTTTGTAATTAGGACCATTCCTCTTTTCACAGAGTCCTTGGTCCTCTCTAATGCACTCTCCTCTTCAGCTCACTCCTCAGGTTTTCTATGTGATGTAAGTCTGCGGACTGAGATGGCCATGGAAGAAGGTTGATTTTGTGTTTGGTGAACCATTTCTGTGTTGATTTGATCATACGTTTTGGATCATTATCCTGCTGAAAGACCCAGTGACAACTCATTTTCAGTTTGCGTCTAATGATCGTTATTGAGACTTGGTGACCCCAATTTGCCACTCTTTGCTTCAGTTCTCTAACAGTGAGCTTTGGATAATTTTTTACCTTCCTTGCCGTCCTCCTCACTGGGCGTGGTGGAAGATAAACCTGGGTCCTTGTCCAGCCTTGTTTGTCACAGCACCAGCGGTCTTAAACTTTTTAATTATTGCTCTGACTGTGGATATTTTCTTGTAGCCATTTCTTGACTTATAAAGATCAACATGCCTCTGCCTTACTGGAATAGCATGTTCTCTCGTATTTCCCATTTTGAAGAGTGGCTTAGAGAAGTGGGCCTCTGTGTCATATTTATACACCAAAAACACAGGAAGTCATTATTATTAATTAAAAGTTCCTAGACACTCTGATTAACATAAAAAAGTAAAGTATAAATGACAAAAATTCTTCAGTTACATTTATTTTATAGGAATTGTTCAGAGTTAAAAATAAATATTTCTTAATGATGGATTAAAAAATAAATACTTGAGTTAAAGGTAAGATTTTTGTCTATTTTTTTCTTTATCAAGAGTGGCAATAATTGCAAAGGGCACTATGTATACATATTAATATACAACCTTTATTTATATATATATATATATATAAAGGCGAGAATTTATGTACAATTTATGTAAATGCAATCATCAAAACACTATATATATATATAATCAATTTGGTGATATATCAGACAACGTAACTTTCAAATGTGGTGAAGTTAAGCTTAAATTTACTATATAGCTAAACACATATATCAATTTAATGAATATGTTTCTGTAGATTTTTAAAATGTAATTGATGATGCAATTCATACAAAACACATTTTCTGCCTGTGAAATTTCCCTCACCTGACATCCTCTACCTCAGTGACGAGCTCGTTGGAACATGATGTCCAACAAGCTCATAGCTTGTGATGGTCAGATGCTCTCATAATTGTGGCCATAGACTGAGTTATGACATAATTGTAATGCTCTTTGAGTTTTCAGGCATTTATTTGACTTCTTAAAACAAGAAAAGTAAAATAAAATAATCCTAGACCTGCCACTGGTGTGGGCGACTCACTCAGGTTCAGTTCTTCTGACCTGTTATGGCAGCGATGGCTTTTGTTCCAGTGACTAATATCCCACAGATCAGTTATTCCCTTGGTGTTCAAAATACGCACCTCAGCACAGATCTCAGTTTGTAGATTAGTGAAAAACTACCCACGGGTTTCGTTTTGACACAAATAATGTTCCAGCTAGGATCTCAGCGATCTGACAAAGCCTTAAGAAAGATGAAAACAAAACGTAATGCATTCAAATTTATCACCATCTCAAGAACAACAAGCATGGCATCGTTCCAAAGTTACATGCATGTGTTTATTTTTATTTTTTTTCATTTTTTCATTTTCATTTTCATAAACCTAAAAGTCACCATGCTGATAATATTGTGGAGACAGCATTTATTTATTTATTTATTTATTTATTTATTTATTTATTTATTTAAAATGTATTGTTTTAATTTATTTTTTCTATTTATTATTATTGATTGATTAATTGGTTGATTTTATATTTTATGATTATTGTGTATTTATTATAATTGCTTTACTTTATTTTACTTATTTATTAATTTATTTATTCTAGGTTATATTTATTTATTTTGGAGTATGACCCTTCTGTTAACTGCGTTTAATACTGACAGCTGCAATGTTTTTAAAATACCTCATTTTGCTTACAACAGAACCTTCTTCTGAAAAAAAGATCTATATACAGCAGAAACACAACCAGAAAAAAATGTTATTTATGTTATCCAATTATCATTGAGTCTTATTTTTTATATCATAATATAAAAACTGTAGGCAATAGTGAATTAATTTTTTAATGTTTTAGGTTAGTTTTTGGAATTTTCTGTTAATTATTTCTCTAAAAGTGTCCACAAACTTAAGAATCGCTTGGGTCCTTTCCACAGGTGGCTGAACCGTAATTTGCTCAGAGGCCTGCATCACCAGCAGTGACCCATGCATGATTAAATTAAGCTTAATTGTTTGACCAGTTTACCTAATTAAATGGTTCCTGGCCCTCAGTCCCAGTAGGGCACATTTTCTTTCATTATAGAGATCAGAGCTCACCAGACTTACACACAAAGGGCTCATGTGGCAACAGGCTTTCTAATAAGGCAGAAGAACGCTTGATTCCTTATGTTTCATCAGTTGCTTTTAGACCTCAAACAACTGATTGGAATTAAAATCTGCAGGCATGCTGTCCCTTTAACATGAGTGACCCATGATACAGATAAAGAAAATCATACCAATTCTGTTTCTGACATGGTACTACCACCGCCACCAACAACGAAAACCTGCAGTCTCACTTTACGAGCGTTTTCACACCTGAAAGTCAAAGTCAAAGTCAAATCAACGTGAACTTTATTGTCACATATACAGTGAGACGAGACAGCGTGGCTCCATATTTTACAGAGTAAAAGGCCACAGAGTACACATATATAAATAAACTATAAATATAAACTCTAAATTAAAAGTACAAATGTGCAATTTGGTACAAGGTAATTTTTTTAAATCCCAATAATTGTGCAAATGTTGCTACAGCAGTCTTTTGTTTTGTTGTTTTTTGGAACTGAGGTTTTTGTTTTGTGTTTGTTACATTGTTTACATCTGATTTTGGTTTCATGTTGCAATTGTATGATCTTTGCATGACAAACCTGTGTCCTGTCCTCATCATCTGCATCTTGTCCTCACCACCTGCGTGGGCTGTGTCTTCCCATACTCGACACAGACTGATTTGTAGAGTCTGACGTCGGCATGTTGTCAGTTCGGTACACCTTCAGAAGTCTTGTTGAGTCCATGCCTTAATGGGTCAGGTGGATGATTTTAATAATTTGGCTCATTAGATGCATATATATGATGTACATATATTAAAATGTGAGATTTTAAGAAATCTGATTTAAAAGAAAATGGGTCTAGAACTGAATCGCCCACTAGGATTTCAGAAAATGTGTACGATTTAGCACACATCTCTCTCTCTCTCTCTATCTCTATCTCTCTCTCTCTCTCTCTCTCTCTCTCTATATATATATATACAT
>JBBPCZ010120933.1:0-10086 GCA_037974445.1 Brycinus macrolepidotus | reverse complement strand
GTTTCCCCCCCCCCCCCCCATTAAAAGTGCTGTGTCTTCATTTTTTAGTAATTTTTTCGATTTTTCCGACCTGGAACCGATTACACGATTTCCCATAGAAGTCTATGGGAAATTGTGTTTCACATAACGAACTCCCTGCACAACGAACGCACCGCTGGAACGGATTGCGTTTGTTATGCGGGGTACCACTGTACAATAAAAAGGAAGAAATGAAAGTAAATAAAAGTAACGATAAAAAATAAATAGTATACCAGAAATAAAAGCAATTAATAACACATTAAAAATAGGATGGAATGAAACAATATGAAAATCAGCTAAAACAACAACAAACAGACAAAAGTAATTAGACAGTAAAAGTTTAAAGATCAGAAGAATGAGTGAGCTGAGCTTTAGCGTGTCTTGTACCATATTCCAGCTCACTGGCGCCTCCTAGTTAAAAGCGGATTTTAAAGATTTTAAACAAGGATCTGGAGTGTAATAAAATCTTTTGAGCGGGTCTGACGGAGTCCATTATTAACAGCATGACAGTGATATGTGGCAGCATGTGGCCGATGAGAGCGTTATAAATAAAAAGCAGGCACTGAGTTCCCCTTCGAACAGATTGAAAGGGCCATCCAGCTCTATCATAAAGTGCACAGTGATGAGTCCTGTACAGGCCTGCTGTAATGAACTGCAGACCAGAGTGGTAATCAGAGTCCAGGGCCTTAAGAGTGCCAGCTGAGGCAGCACATCGCTGTAATCAAGGAGAAAGAGGGAAACTTGCCTCCACAGTCATTTTCCTGCTGTGCACAGGGAGGCAAGCTTTGTTTCCGTAAAAGAAGTTTCTGTCTCAATTTAGTCTCGTATTATTAGTAAGCCAGGCTGATGTGGTATTTAAAAGCAAGTTTCTCATCTGGCCAGATGCCAGTGTAATTGCATTCTTTGATCTTTTCAATACTTTTCAGGACCCTCTAAAATAAAAACATTAAACAGACTAAAATCAATGTGACTTTTATCTGTGTTTAAAACCAGTTTATGCCTTTTTAATACAACTTGCAGGGCATCAAAGAAGCTTTGCAATTTTTCAACTGCAAAGATTGTAACACTGTATAAAATTATTGTCAGCAGGTTGCTGTTACAACTGGTGCAATGTCATTTATATACATTGAAAATAAAGGTGGACCTAAAATTGAGCCTTGTGGGACACTTTTAGTTATGGGGAGAAACTCAGATTTACAGCTCCTGAAGGACACATGCTGTCATTTGTCAGAGAGGTATCTCTGAAACCAGGCAACAGCTTTAAGGTCAAAGCCAACCCTATATTGTCTTTTCAACAGCAGGGGCTGAACAATTTAAAACCAGGGCAGTGGCTGTAACAGTGCTGTGTTTTCCATGAAGCTGGACGGCTGAGTGCTCAGGACAGAGTTTACCTGATTCAGTTGTTTGCTTACAAAATGTTCCAGCGTTTTTGCCAGACTGTTCGAGACTGTTTAGGTCAGAGACTGTTTAGATCAGATGTCTCACCTCCTTTACATTTACGGCATTTAGCAGACGCTTTTATCCAAAGCGACTTCCATTCCCTAACTACAGGGGGCAGTCTCCCTGGAGCCACTTGGGGTTAAGGGTCTTGCTCAGGAACCCAGTGGTGGTGCTGAAGGTAGGATTCGAACCCATGACCTCTTGGTCATGGGTTCCACCTTTATGAGGTTTACGATAACTGTGTTCCAGACACTGGGAACTGAACAGGTTAAAACAGAGACATATGTGATCTGATAAGATAGGGCCAAGGATAAACATTTCACATAAAGGATGGATGAATGGATGGATGGATGGATGGATGGATGGATGGATAGATGGAAGAATGGATGGTTGGTTGGTTGGATGGATGGATGGATGGATGGATGGATGGATGGACGGTTGGATGAACAAATGGATGGATGGATGGTTGGATGTGTAGATGGATGGATGGATGGGTGGATGGATGGATGGATGGATGGATGGATGGATGGATGGATGGATGGTTGGATGTATAGATAGATGGATGGATGGCCAGATGGATGGGTGGGTGGGTGGATGATTGGATAGATGGATTGATGGATGGATGGATGGATGGATAGATGGAAAGATGGATGGTTGGTTAGTTGGATGGATGGATAGATAGATGGATTGTTGGATGGACAGATGGCTGGATGGATGGAAGGATGGATGGATGGTTGGTTGGATGGATGGATGGGTGGATGGATGGATGGATGGATGATTGGGGGAGAGAGTCTTAAAAAAAGGGGTCCAGATTGTCTTCTGTGGTTTATTTTCTAGGGTTAATAGTCTAAAGTGAGAAAAATGGTGTAGGGTTAATCAACGTTAATGGCTTATAAAACAAGCTTCTCAGAAACATCAAAGAATGCTCCCACTGATTTTCTATCTAATACATGACCAACGTCAGCAAAATGCAAAAATTTCAGTTCAGCTCGTTTTGGACCAGTTATCAGGTGATCATTTACTGCATCATAAGGAGGAGCAGAGGAGCAAAGAGTTCACCACTTTCCAGAACTGGATTTGAGTATGAGCTGGATTTCAGGTGTAGGCAGTAGTCAAATGCAGCTTTTCTAACAAGAGACGTGCTTTTGTTTCTGAGCTGCCTAAAAATGAGCCGATGAGATTCATCTCCTGTTTGTCTACCAGGCTTTGTTTCTTGTCTTAGAAAACAAAAGGATTTTTTTTTTGAAAACCAGGGGCTTGATCTCTTCTTAATCTTGTAGTTCTAACAATGTGTGTGCGTGTTGACTACAGAAAGAAAGGCTTGGGTAAATGTCAGTATAGTGAAAAAGAATGATGAATATCACTAAAAGCATATAAAAAGACCTGTTCATTAAAATGCTTCAAATTTCTCCTAATCACCATTCAGTACCCTCATTGTTACATCTTTCCTAATCCCTAATCACTAAAACCGAGATCAAAGACACTCCATGCAATAATTTCATCCATTCTACTTGATAGAATTAGGTAAATCAAGGAGGTTATAGTACTTAATTGCTCAGAAACGTCATTGGCCGCAGCAAAAGGAGAAGAGGGAGGTCTGTAAATCCCTATTACAGTAACTGGAGTGTTTTGCCCCAAAATAATTTTCAAAGCTAAAAGATCAAAACAGTCCTCCACACTGAGATCAAGGACTGTGGCTACAAAACGTGACTTTGCATATATTGCTACACCACTTCCTCTTGTGATTCTGTCATATCTATACAGGTTAGAATCTTTTAGGGTGACACTGACATCACTTTTCTGAACCACAATTCAGTTAGAACCACAACGTGCGGCTCTGTTTGCAAAATCTACATTTTCAGCTGGTCTTATTTTGGAGCAGACTTCTAGTTTTTAAATTAATTAGGCTTAAACCATTCCTGTTTTTCAAAAACAAGAGGGTCCTGAACGCAGTTCATCATAGATTCAGCCGTTAAACCCCATGAGATGCCAAATAGTGGTGTGCCTAGTATGAATAATGGAATAATGGAATGCTGAAACAGTCATTACTGGATTGCAGTGGTCACTTTGCATTAAAAACAGAGTAAAACATATTGTCCCCTAGGACCTGTGAACCTACGCTGCTTAGATAAATCCCATCCAAACAAACAGACAGTCACACAAACCTACTAGCCATTCTTGCCAAAATACTACTCATCAAACTACTCCTCAGTACAATTGTAAAACTGGGACTTTGAATTTACACAACGAAATGGGTTGCACATAAATACAGTTGCATTTATTGCAACAACCCATAGTCAAACTATATGTTTTGTTGATTTTTCTAACTTCAGCACAGTTTTAACGTACTGTGTAATACGTTAACATATTAGAACAAGTGAAATATAAAATGTCCCACAACTATTGCACAGGCCATGTTTATGTTTTTTTTTCCCAGTTTCTTAAATAAGTTTTGTTATCTGAGCTCATGTGTATCTATCTACAGCTTAGTAACAAGAGACATGGCATGCACTGAGGTACACATTCAGTGATCTGTGATCTTTGCCACAAATTACAAGTGTATTGTGGGAGATTGTAGTGACCTCCCCATCACTCTGGAATTCCATTTAACCATTTGGATAAGAGGAAAAAGGCCACCAAACATAAAAATGTCCTAAAACACAGTTAGGGGCCACAGCCACAGAGACAGACAAGTTACCCACCCTCCATCTGGATCTCCTGGGAGATTTTGTTGACATCGTCTTGGGAGCGGCCATCTGTCAGGACCACCAGCACTTTGGGCACGCCCCTCCTGCTTCCTCCGGCCACTGTGAAGATGCCGTCTTTCACATGCTGCATGGCTCGTCCTGCAGGTCAGTGGCCAGAGGTCAGTGGTCAGTCAACTACAAAGTGTTTTCTGAGTCCAGTGGTGTTTAACAAAGCCTGGCGTTTTTTTTTGTTTTTTTTTACAGCAGCACTTTACCAAAGGGCGGCATTCATAAAACTCTCATATAAGTCTTTCACAACAACCAATATAAACCTATTATGGACCTTTATAATGGACTTTTATAAGAGTTGTTGAGGTTAAATGTATTCTTTACGACACGAGGTCAGTTGCAATGAGCCTTTATAAAAGTACAGAATGAATGGGCACAAATTCCCACAGAAACACTTCTTGTGGAAAGCCTTCCAGGAAGAGTGGAAGCTGTTACAGTCTATGTATTTGAATGCAATGTCATTAAAGTCCTTGTTGGTGTAATGGTCTGGCGTCCCAATACTTTTGTCCATATAGCTTTGGGCATGTAGCTTTGGGTCAGTCGCCAGAGTGCCATGCTTCCAGTTCACATGCTCTACATTATTAGTTTAATTACCTTTAAAGACAGCATTGAAAAGTAGGATATGATTAACATTAAAATCTGGCTCTGCCATCCCAACACACAAGGTAAACCCAGTCCAGGCTGGTCTCATTCTGGTTCCCCACTGGTGGAACGAGCTGCCTAAGGCAACCAGAGCAGCAGAATCCCTCTCTATCTTCAAAAACCTCCTGAAGACTCATCTGTTCAGAGAGCATCTCCTCTCCTGATGTACTATCTTCTTGTGTTACTCTTACATTAAGATTTTAGCTCTAAGTACTCTCTTCTGCTTCTCACACTGTCCTGAAACTTGAGTGTTTCCTTGTATTGTAAGTTGCTTTGGATAAATGAATGAATGTGATGTAATGTAAAATTTCAGTTCTTCACTCTTGTCATTTTGCAATTTCCAAATAAAAACGTATTCTACGTATTCTTTTTAAATCTTCATCAAAAAGACAGCAGAATAAAGCAACTGTGATGTGAAAACTCAGCATTTACACATGAAATAGTGGTCACGCACTGTAGGATGTCACTATAAAGTGGAGAAGAGTCAGGCCTGCCTGTTTTAGTGTTTCCCCCTTTGTATGAAATCCTCTGAATGGCGTCCAGCAGACCCTCCTTGGTGCCGTACGAGTTCAGTTTAAACTCAGTGCGGGCGTCGTCACTGAACTGGGCGATGGCCACCTGCCAGGGAGAGACAGAGAAAAGAAAGAGATGATTAAGGAAACAATATTTCCCAGTAATGAGCTGAGCAAGTGCTTTTATTCTGACACTGAAAAATGAATGACTTACATAAAGGCCATTTTTGGCTAGAAGTTAAACAAATGAAAGGCATATTCTCTCACCTCTACAGCTCTGTATAAACAAAAACCAGAAAAGACTAAATAAATCATAACCGAAACTGGATATGGTTTAATGCACGGTGGAACTGAACAGTGTCAAAGCAGTGACTTTCCCACTGTCCCAGGGTTTATTTACCTGTTATCTTATATGTACAAGATTTTGATTTTGTTACCTTGCACAAGGGAAATTTTGATATTTACACCAATCAGCCACGACATTAAAATTACTTACAGGTGCAGTGAACATCATTATCTCATTACAATGGCACCTGTAGGGGGTGGGATATATCAGGCAGCGAGTGAACAGTAAGTGGTGTTGGAAGCAGGAGAAATAGGTGAACATAAGGATCAGAACCACTAGGACAATCTCTTCTTCAGGTTCTCTTCTGTCTGTTCACTTGCTGTCTAATATATTCCACCCTCTAATAGGTGCCACTGTAACAAGATAATCAATGTTGTTCACTTCACCTGTCAGTGGTTTCAATGTAGTGTTTAATGATTGGTGTCTCGAATATGGGATGTGCTGTATAAATAAAATTATTATTATTATTATTATTATTATTATTATTATTATTATTGTTATTATTATTATTAGGGCCAGTAGCAATAGTAGTAGAAGCAGTAGTATTAATCAATTACTAGTGTTACTAGTAATAATAGTAGTAGTAGTACAACAGTACTATTAGTACTACTGATTGAAGATTTTCTGAGTAATACCAATATACCATAGAAGAAATTTGAATAAAACAATTACGACATTCTCTCTCTCAGTCTGGTATTAGCAGAACACACTTGAGCTTTTAAAGAACTGCTAATTTGGCACACTAGGTGGCAATATGCCCCTTTTACTAAGCAGAGACAGGGAGTGAGAAGAAGTTTAGCTGTTCACTCACAACAGCAAAAACCAGCATGACAGAGAGAACCAGTTTCATTCGCTGCAGTATGAAACTAGTTCAGATTTCTGAAATCACACGTAACCCAGAGCAACCATAATAAGCGTTTTCTTTTTCTTCAGAGTTCAAAATACAAGCCAGAATTAAAGCTGAGAATTAGGAAATGCATGTATAATACAAATTTTTGACCATAATCCAGCGCAGCTCTAGACTGACCTGTGTCCCGCCTGGGCCGATTTCATCCAGCGATCCGGCCGTGCTGTACAGGAACCGGATGATTTTAACAAAGTTGTCATCACCAATACTCCACGATCCATCAACCAAAAACACCAGATCAGCTTTCGCTGCTCTGCACACTGAGAGAGAGAGAAAGAGAGAGAGAGAGGGAGAGAGAGAAAGAGAGAGAGGGAGGGAGAGAGAGAGAGAAATAGAAAAAAGAAACAGAGACAAATAGATAGAGAGAGACAAAGAGAGAGAGAGAAAGAAAGAGAGAGAAGACAGAGAGAGTGAGAAACAGAAAGAGAAATAACGAGAGAGAGAAAGAGAGTGAGAAAAAGAGAGAGATATAGAGAGAAAGAGAGAGAGAGTGAGAAATAGAGACAGAGAGAGAGAGAGAGACAGAGAAATGAGGGTCAAAGAGAGAGACTGAGTAAGTTTTATTGATCACAAAGTAACTGAAAGAACTGAGCAGAACTGTACGGGTTCTTCAAGGGTTCTTTTGTAAACACAGTCCTTATATACAGACCTATGGCACCTCAAAGAACAAAGAATAACAAAGAATAAGGCTGAAGTCTAGGCGACTTTGTGTTAATGAGCTATAACATGGTTCAGTGGCGGCCAAATTAGAATTGAATCCCCCCAAACATCTAATACTCAACTAGACTGGAGGAGAGGTTGGCCTGGAGAGTTCGGTGAACCCTCTGTGATCTCTGGCGTCTCCAATGCAGGTAAATCAGTGTCGCTCTAAATGCAACCATCTCTTGATTATTTAGTAATAAATTTGATAAAAAAATGCAATATAGTTAATAAGCAACATTTCCACTCTAGAACACTTAATTTCTCGTTTCTGCCCATTTTATGTACGTCAGAACATCACAGCATTGTTGGCAGGGCAGACAGATGCCCTCGCCGTCCCTGGTGTGAACTCAGGGTAAGAGTTAAAATAACAGACCATTCAATTTCACAGAAAAGACCTCCACTCAAAGCCTTTATTACACAGTCTGAACAACAAAAAAAAGATTTTCTAACACTCAAGCACTCAAGTGGAACTTTCACTCTCTCTCTCTCTCTCTCTCTCTCTCTGTGAGTTGAGGATGTTTGAGTCTGACAGTGGTAGCGGGAGGCGGTCTCCATAGTAACCGTCTGATGCTGATCCTTCAGTCTGAGTCTCTGATTAGGCTAAATTAGAAAATTATGATATCGATCGTCCTGCTCAGCTACTTTGGGACCAGAGATGACAAAGGCCAGGCGAAATGACCTTTAAAACTAAGAAGGCCTTTATTATAACACACACTCCTCCTCACATTTATACAGGAAACAAAAAACGTGCAGGCAATATGTTCACCGGATGAACTCAGAGTTTAATTACTCAGTGAAATGAAAAAAGATAAACATGGAAAACATAAATGATAACATTTTTAAATGTTGTTTTTCTGATCATTTCTGAAGTGGCAAAACTGTTTCTGGAAAAGTTTGTGATTTCTTTCCTGCAGGCTAATCTTCTGGAGGGGACTTTTACTAAAGGGGCTTTTCTGAAGTTGACGTTTTAAGGCTTACCTTCTTTAGCTACAGGAATCGTGGGCAGCGGGGTGGTGGTGGGGGGCCTGGTGGGAGGTGTGGTGGGTACAGGGACTGCAGGAACACAGAGAATAGTACAGGCACACATACACAAACAAAAATACACATACCCAAACAAATACACAAACAAAAATAAACACACAATAAACACACCCACCCACACATACAAAAAACACACACAAACGGACACACACACACATAGGTTAATGAGTATGGCTGTGTGTTGATTATACACCTCTGCAGTAATGTAGTCAGGAGGAAATGAGGTAGGGTGTGTGTGTGTGTGTGTGTGTGTTGTGTCATACATGCCATAAAGTCAATGTTCTGTTTTTAACTGACTTAGTCACATGCTCAGTGTTTCATTTTTTTAAACTGGACACATTATTATAAGGACACATTACTTATACATATACTTACATATATAACAGATTTGGAGGTACATATGGGATGTTGCTGCTTTTGTTGCTGTCAGACCAAAACCTTGCTTCCCGATTTTTGTTTTTTTTTGCATAATGTAAAAATAGCAGCTCTCATTTATACTGTGCCAAATTTTTAGCGGGCCAAGTAAAAAAATAAAAAGTAATCCAACATGGGTTTGAGTAAAATCTTGTGACTTTTATGTTACTTTTATGGAGATTCCAGCAGCAACAATATATAGAACACATACGGGACATATTATTATAACACACACACACACGTTTATGTAAGTTTGTGGTAGTGTTTGTGTGTGTGTGTGTGTGTGTGTGTATAAGAAACATGGCACCTCTTTTATGATTATGGGTGTGATTGTGTGTGTGATTACCCATCCTTTATGCATTTCTATAACGTGTGTATTGTTGGTATATGAGTGTACGGCTGCTATAGACAGTGTGTGTGTGTGTGTGTGTGTGTGTGTGTGTGTGTGTGTGCACGATGAGGACAATAATGGGACTTACCCACATTGCTGTAGGGAAATGCACAGACAGCCGCAATGTTTTACATTTTAGATTGACTTCAAAACAAAGCCATAAATCCAATGTATGTCTGAGCTCAGCCATATGACACCTCACCACCAAAACCAGGGCAATTATCACCTCTGTCTGCGTGTGTGCGTGTGCATGTGAGTGTGTTCATGCGTGTGTGTGCACATGTGCATGTCGAGACGTGTTGTGAAAGTTATTCTGGAGTTGCTCAAAATCTTTCTGATTGCTTTTAGTTAACAGACACAACAGGCCAAAACTGTTGAAGCAGCAAAACTAACTTTCTAATGATCATTTTTTGCTTCTTTCAGGACAAAGGAGTCCCAGGTCAATTAACACAGAATGAAGTGGTCTGATTAAATGTGCCTGCAGGAACAGAGTAGAGTTTACTGCAGCTCAACTTAGATCCTGCTGGTTCTCCCTTCGGAAGCTCTTGGAACATTGACTCAATCAGGTGTGTGACATTAGGAGTGTGTAAAGGAGTTAAAACTGAGCGATTAAGGGGAACATTATCAACATAGTGTAAAGATACACAGAGTACGAGTACACTAAACCAGTCTAGTACAGAGGGAATAAACGTCCTCAGTTGTCAGCAAACATGTTTATGAAACTTTACAACATCACTGCTGGACATGGGTTTGGCCTGTTGTGTATGGGTCTGAAGTGTGAAAAAAATATATCTTACACTCATTCACACACACATACACACACACACACACACACACACACACACACACACACACACAAACACACACACAAACACGCACACACACACACACAAACACACACATACAAACACACACAC
>JBBPCZ010120932.1:0-10086 GCA_037974445.1 Brycinus macrolepidotus | reverse complement strand
TATAAACACAAATGCATTCTATATATGTATATATATGTGTGTGTGTGTGTGTGTGTGTATGTGTGTGTACGCACACACACACACACACACACACACACACATATATATATGACCTTTAAGCTTGCTCAGCATTTAATAATGAATTGACATCTCACCAGAAAATGCTGTGTGTGTAACACTGTTTACGTCATTTTCCTGTGCTTATAGTTCATCCCTGAATTAAAACGTTGTTTCAGCGCCGGGTTGTTTTCTTTATCTTCACACGTTGCATCTGCAGGGAAGTTATTAAATTATGATTTACAAGCCTGTCTGTTCATGACGGAGGCAACGGGGGCGCTGTGAGTCTTTGCTCATATTAATAAAGTGCTGCGTGTTATTTATTTATTAACTCATTCATGCAGTCATTTATATGGTAAATGGTGGTCGCTGTTGTGTGCAGTAATGGGCTTCCCGAGACCCTGCGAGACACCCAGGCTGTGACCTGCATGCTTTTGTTCTGCTGCAGATCTGCGCTCTGAGGATATGGCAATTGAACAGGGCTTAAGTATGTAACAGCCTAAATCGGGGGATGTAATGAGTTGGGGGGGAGGTGAAAGGGGTCGGAGTTTATGGTGTAAGTCGTGCAGTACTGTGCAGAAGTCTTAGGCTTGTGTGCAAACTGTTTAACCCTTAGAACACAGCATCATGGATCAGTGCCCAAAGCGCAACGAATGGTAAATCATCATCAAATTTCAAAACAGCTCCCTATATGGAAGTTCCCCTGGTTTGTGTTGATGCTCGAGGTGTCAGGCGTCATGTTGAGCTTTGTTTGGTGTTCCTATGTCATGTAGAATCAAAGTTCTTGTAGTTTAAAAACCATGTAATAATAATAATTACTACTGGGGTTTTAAAAATGGCACCACACGTAAATGCCCATAAAATTTCTTTTATTTTAGGTCTTAGAAACAAACGAAAAAACACAAGATCTTTGAACCCGGGAGAAATTTCAGGATCGTCTCCGCCCACAAGTGGGTGGGGAAAACCCGCAGAGGGAGGGGGTCTGGAGAGCGTCCGAGTGGCGGTGCGCCGCGCAAAAGAGCAGCAAACGGCGAGCGTGTAGGAGAACTAACACCGGTTCTAGACTGTTTTACACCCTTTATATTGACTGAAATCAGATTTTACTAATACACCCTGAGTTCTGAGGGTTAAAGGCATTCAACTGAGCACTTTTTGCCAGCAAATACACAAGTTAACATTAGATTAAATGCAAATAAATAAGAAAGCATTAAGTAATACCAAAATGTTTGTTTGTAAAAAGTACTTGTTTTGCGAGCTGGTTAGAAGAACACGGGTTCGGTCCCAGATTTCGCCTTGCTTTGCATGGATTTGTGAAACTCCATCAGCAGCACCTGATTTAATTTTATGAAGTATCGATTGAGCTGAACCAGGTATTTGAGGGATTTGATGAGAACTACACTGTAATACTGGGCTTCCATGAGGTCCAAACCATAGATAGGCATAAAAATCACTATTTACTGTATTTTATTATTTGTATCTATTCTAATTATTAGCTTTTAAAAGCCTGTACTGCTCAGCTAAACAGGTTTTAAATATAATTTTCTCAGGCGTCTAAGACTTCTGCACAGTACTGTATGTGAGGCGATTTCTTCAGTGGCCCTTGAGATTAGATTGCGGGACGTTTGTAATAAGGTATGGGTGAAATCTGACAGGACCGGGTTTTCTTTTCCCTCTTTTGTGTTGCTGAGGGCTGTCGTGCCGTTTCTTTAAAAAGCGAGAGGCAGCGGCTGAACTGATACAGTTCAGCTTTCAAAGCCCGTCTCCTCTGTTTGATGTCAAAATGACGAAAGGAGCATCTTGACGGCACCTGCTGAAGGTGTTTTATCCACGCTAGAGGGGTCCAGGCTTGCCGTGATCACTCAGGTCCCGTCAGCTCCATTCAGAGCGTATTTGCATATACAGTGATGCCACAGTGGTCTAGGATGATGCCACATCACTTTGAAATGATGCACACGGTGTTCTACTTTGATGCTACAAGCCATAGAAGGCTGCCACAGATTTCTAGAGTAAAGTTCTAGTGCTTTGATGCCAGTATACTCAAATGATGCCATTGTGGTCCAGATTGATGCCACAGTGCTCTTGAGTGATGCCGCAGGGTTCTAGATTGATGATATAGCATTCTGCAGTGATGCTAGTCTTTTTTTAATGATGCCACTGTTTTTGAATGATGCCACTCTTTCTGGGTGATGCCACAGTCCTTTTTAAATGATGCCACTATTTTTGAAAAATGCAACAGTGTTTTTGAATGTTGCCACTATTTTTTGAATGATGCCGCGGTGTTCTCGAGTGCAGACTGATGCTAGTGTTTATTGTGTTATAGAACAATGATTACTGGGATAATCTTGTTTGTGCCATATGTGTTTTTGAAAGGTACCATAGTGCTCTGGAATGATGCCACAGAGTCTCAAATGATGTCACAGTGATTTGAATTGATTCCGTACTGCTTTGGAATGATGCCACAGTGTTTTGGAATGTTTGGAATGGTGCCATTGATTCCTTGAATGATGTCACAGCTGTTTCGAAATCATGTCGGGATGCTTTGGAATGATGCCACTGTGTTTTGGAATGATGCCACATTGTGTTAGACTAATGCCACAGTGCTTTCGATTGATGTCGCGTTGTCCACAAATGAGGCCACAGCACACTGGAACGATGCTTATAGTCTTCTAGACTGATGCCAGTGTTTGTGTAGCAGAAAGATGATTACTAGGATAATGCCAGTTTCTCGATCAGTGCTCTTGGGTTTTGCAACGATACTGTGGATTTTGTGAATGGTGCCACAGCTTCAAAATTAATAGTGGTTTTAAGTTTACAAAACCTCCCCACTGATACTGGTATTCCTTTGAATTACGCTGCTGAACTGTGGGCCAGATTGTGGCAGTATTATATCTTTTTTTTATTTATTGAACCTGCACTTTCAAAAATAGAGGTGCCAAATGGAACCAGAAATATTCTTTCATTCAGCAGAACCAGTTTTGGTTCCCTAAAGAACATTTCAGTTGATGGTCTTTTAAAAAAATGTCTTTATAAATGAGATGTAAGATTGTGAGGAACCTTCCTGATGTTTAGAGAACCTTCTGCATGATACTTCTCCCCCTGTATAGGTTTTTCCCACCTACTTGTGGGCGGAGACTATCCTGAAAGTTCTCCTGGGTTCAGACAACTTGTGTTTTTTCTGTTTGTTTCTAAGACCTAGACATAAAGAAATTTCGGGTGGCGCCACCCCAGTATCTGTTACTATTATTATAGTCACGTCTGACGGCTCGAGCATCAACACAAACCGGGCGAACTTCCAGATAAGGAGCTGTTTAACCGTATTACCATTTTACCGTTCACCATTTGTTACGCTTCGGGCATGGGTTCTTGCTGCTCGGGTTCTAAGCTTCAGTAGAGCACTTTCGGGATCTGATTTTGGTCCTGTTCCTAAAGGGGTCTGGGACACTCTATTCAGAACACATTCAGGCCTAAATAGGAGCAGAATTACAAGCTGTTTGTACTCGATAGCAGTTCTTGATACGGAGTGACTCCAGAGATGAGTGAAAATGATTTCTCCTTTTTGCCGTTCACTGAATGTTGTCGTCCTGTGAAAAAGGCCAGCGCTCCTTCGGCTCAGAGGCCAGGTGATCCCCCTCATTGTGCTGCGGAGCTTCAGATCTCTCGGATAATGAAGTTAAGCTGGGGAAGGTTTCAGACTCTGGGGCGGGATTAAACGACTAATGGCTTTTTCAGAATTAGTCCTCGGAGCGCTTCAGGCCCAAGAAGATCCAGACTGAAATGTTGTTAGCGTCCTGTTAAGCCGTGCACAGCAGAAACTAGAGATATATAGCATGAGCTAATGCTATCTACACTGCTGGCAGGCCATAATGAATGTCCTTATAGCTGCAGGAACGACGGTACTCTTGGCTTTTAGTTTAAAGTCTCTTACTTTTTCCATTCAGTGTTCAGATCCTCCAGTAACTTCTTAAATCAGTGCTGAAACGCTAAAAGACTAAATTCTTTCTCAGGATCTTACATCTTCTATCTAAGCACTTTTCTTTAAGTATGCAGTTGTTAGATTGCGTCTCCGTTGTTGTTTTTTCTGTGCGGACAGTAAAAAAGAACAATGGCTTCTTTCAAACTCTGTTTGTTGTCATGACCATTTTGACCAAACAGAAAGCAGCTCAGCTGCGGCACGGTTTTAGCCCCGCCGTCGAGCAGTTCGGGTACGGCTCAGGTACGGGTCGCTTTATGTGTAATGGGGAAAACATTTGTTTGCGGTACGACACGGTTTCTTGAGCCAGGTGGAAAAGCAGCACGTGTCCTCAGATTTTGAGGACATCACCATGAACCTAATATAAATAATATAAAATAATAGCAGCTAACGATGTCGTGTCACCTCCTCCCACCACCCCGTCCTGCCACTGAGAGAAAACACTCCTGACACTTACAGACTGCTCTGATTTCCCCTTCTCTTCGCTACACTTCTGCTAGGCTTATGCTAAAGCTCAGAAGCTTATGGTGGCTAAAAGCTTTTCTACAGTGCAGATGACACACTTCTTCTCAGTTTACGCTACTAATATCAGCACAGCAGGTCCAATGCAAGCAGTAAACAACATTCTAACACACACACACACACACACACACACACACACACACACAAGCTTAAATACTTTTTAACTCTAAAGTACCGGTCAAAAGCTTTTCCACACTACATGTTTTTGCCACTTATCCATTTATTTCATAAACTGCAGGTTTTTATTCCTGTTCAACTCTGGAAAGTTGTTGAGTGAACAACTATTAGTGAAAATATGTCAAATAAGACAGGTTTCCTTTATAAGATGAAAGAATCTGTAACAGTGCAGGTCTGGCATTCTATTAACTGGTTGTGTGGTGATGCAGAGTCAAAAGAAAGGAAAAATAAAAGAAAAAAGTATACATACTATTTACCTAAAAATATTTCTCGTCAATGAGCCGTATAAACGCATTCATTATAGAATCTGTTCATGAAACAATAGTGAATGAATGAAAAAGAAAGCAAGTAAACGAGAAAGAAAGAAAGATGGAAAAAGGACCAAGGACATAGGAAAGGAACAAAGAAGAGAGAGAAAGAAAGAACAAAAGGAAAGAAAAGAAACGAAAAAAGTACCAAAAATACCGTCAATGAGCCATTTAAATACATTCATTATTAAAAAAAAGAAAACCGTGACTAAAGAATGCAAAAATATTGAAATCTCCTGCTTCTGGAGAATGAATGAAGGAGAAGGAGAGAAAGAGAGCAAGTAAACGAGAAAGAAAGAAAGATGGAAGGAAAAAGATGAAAACAAGGATGAAGTGCATATGAAAGGAACAAAGAAGAGAAAGAAAGAAAGCAAGCAAGAAAGAAAGAAAGAAAGAAAAGGAGAAAGAAAGAAAGAAAGAGAGAGAGAAAGAAAAGAAAAGAAAAAGTGTCATACTATCCCCTCCAAAAATATTTCACATTGATGAGCCTTTTAAATACATTCCTTATAGAATCTGTTCTAAAAAAGGAAATGGTGAATGAATAAATGACGAAATATTGAAACCACCTGCTGGAAATAGTGTTTGAGCAGAGTTTGTGTGTTGAGCTTTGGGTTGTGATAACTGTTAGAAGACGTGGAAAGGGGTGGAGAGTACAGTGGTCTTCTCCAGGGGTGTGTCAATGCATCAAAATTTCATGATATGGCAAAAATAAATGGCAATATGCATAGTGGAAAATAATCAGTCTCTCAGTTTTGACATTTGACGTCTCTGCATTTTTTAATAGTCATATAAACCAGCGCCAATCTATGACCAGTACTATGACCTTCCATCTCTACGTACCAAACTCTGACTTTCTGCTGCTTTAAAGCTTCAGTGGAACACTTTGGGGATCTGATTTTGGTCCTGTTCCCAAAAGGGTCCGGGACACTCTGGTCCCAACCGAACACGTTAAGGCCTAAATAGGTGCAGAATTACAAGCTGTACTGAACTCAGTATCAGTTCTTGACTGAGTTCAGCAGAAACGATTTCTCCTTTTACTGTTTAGGAGTCAGTTAATTATGATATTTGATGTATCTACATTGTTTATAGTGTTAAACCAGCACCAGCAACCCAGTTCAGCACATTCTTCTCATACGCCCCTTCAACCCGCCCCCGCCTTCCAGCTCTAGTCTCATTAATAAACTGTGCCAGGAGAGAATACAGTCATTTTGCTCCATTCAAATTTTAAATATTGTGAGAATACTGAATTGTTTTCAGTCTTACTTTGTTGAAAATATGGTGAGTGGGCCTCGCATTATCTAGCAGACTAAATCATGAGTTGACTTTATTTTTACACCCCTTGTCTCCTTGCAAACACTGTAACACAAGTTAAGAAAAATGAACCAACAAAGTTATAGAGTTTGATTTACGGTTAAAGTGACTCGCCCTGTCCCTCACTTGGGTCGTCCCGTCCTCCCCCTTATTGGACCGTGCATCCTGCTCCATCTCCATCATCCAGCTTGAATTTGTAAATAAATCAAGAACCCTCTTTCCCCCTTCTGCATTTTTTGAGTGTTTTTAGGGATCTGCTCTCATCATCTAATGGCTGTCACGCTCATCATTACAGTCGGGAAAGAGCAGGAAAAAGACAAGGAAGGCTATCCCAGTGCGTCAGGCTCAAATTGGCAATTTCTCGCTCACAAATTACTTTCCCCCCCCTTCCCCCTCGCTCGCTCCATCGCTCCTCCGCGCCCGTCGCCGCTCTCATCTGCCCCATCTCTCCCTCTGACAGGCTTTTTCTCCCAGAAGCACACTGTTTTTTCGGCCTACGTGACAAATCTCCATTAGCCGAGCTGAGCCTCAGACGGGCCGAAGACCGAAAGCCCAAACCAAAGCCTTCAAACCAAAGGTTCTCCAGAGTTCTCCAGAGTTCTCCAAGCTCCTGACCCAAACATTTGGTCCTCTAAATGTTTGTTCTGTTTGCTATAGACAGAAACTTGGTGGAACTCAAACATTTTAAAGTGAAATTTGTACCATTTTCCGTTTTACTCCTCATGTACAGTACCTAGCAGAAGTCCTGTGCAAACCATTCATCTGAGCAGTGAGGGACTTTCTGCCAGGAAATGTTAGTGGTAGAATAAATGCAAACAAACAAGAACGCATTAAATAATATCAAGATTTGTTTTGTTGGTAAAATGTTCTTAAACTTTTGTGAGCTGTTTAGAAGAACACAGGTTTCACCTCGATGCCTCCGGCCTTTCCAAGAATTTGTGAAGCTCTATCAGCAGCTTACCTGATTTAATCTAATGTGTCAGTTTAGCTGAACCCAGTATTTGAGGTATTTGAAGAGGACTACAATGGGAATGATTAAGCAAGCACATAAACATACATAAAATCACTATTTACTGTACTAATATTATTTGTATACATTCTAATATTAGTTTTTAAAAGCATATCCTGCTCAGATTAAATATAATTGCCCCAGGTGTCCAAGATCTTTGCATGGTACTGTGGTAGATCAACCAAGATACATCTGGAGCCCAAACTTCTGCAGCTATGAGGCTAACATTGTAAGAACATCCCCAAAACTTCTCTCAACACACTCAAACTGCATCAAACTCTTCATTAAAGTGGAACAGACTTGTGGATGTGGTTTAGGACACAACATGACTTGCTGTGAGCTGTAAAAATGAACTAAACTTCAGCGTGTAGCCAAACATTTTGGGTGCCTTTTTAAACAACAGGGTCTGTTTTCACAAACCGCCTCCAGAGCAGGAGGGTTGATCTAGAATGACCTTCATAAATAAGGAGAATTTGATCACATAAAATAAAAATACCAGGCTCTCTAGTCTGAAACAGCTACCTGCAAAGTCATACTGTGTCTTAAACCACATCCACAAGTCTAGTGGAGCGCATGGAGGTTTCTGCAGCTTTCTGCACTGCTCCTGCCGTGAAAAAGTACAAAAAGCCCCCCAAAACTAAACTATAGTACAGAGTGAACCCAGAGGCACTGACTTCATCACTAGTTTTTGGTGCTATAACCATGTAAGTGTTTATATGACTCACATACCATCATTGATATATACTATTTCTGCAGTAAACATGTATTTATCCTTTTTTGTCAACACAAACTTGAGAACAGCCTCAGCCTGCTCGACTGTTTCTGCAGATTATGGGAACTTGGATGAGCTGTGCAAGCCGAGATGGCCTTTGTAAAGAAAACAAAGCTCAAGAAAGTCTTCAACCATTGGCCTTCGGTCTTCACCATAAACTTCATGCTGTAAAAGGTAGACCTGGTCAACCAGGCAGTTAAATGTAAGGTCAGCAATCATGACTTAATGTGAGGAACAGGCTGGAAGCTATGACTCTCTGCAGGGATATGGCTGTGGGGCATTAAACAGCAAAATCTGTTCATACCAATATTAATCATGTCTTGAGGCATCCCTCATTTATTTCTACTTTGCTTTGAATCATCTTGTTCGTGCAAAAGTACTATTTTATGCCTGGCAAACTGTCTTATATTGAATAGAAACAGTGAAAGAAATCGGAACAAATGACTGCAAAGTTCCTAACGATACAAGGAGCCTAGATAAAGGTGTTTCAACCACTCAGCATTCAGCACCACCAGTATACTGATCACCGCCTGATCATCTGGAACCATCTGGTTCAAGCCTTAAGTTAGATGTGCTTTGTTCTGCTTGAATGATTCATCCGTAGGTCACTGTGTGGCTCAACGAGCAAAAAACATTCCTCAAAAAACACAAGAAAGTCTGGATCTTTGGAAGCAAAATAAGAAATGAGGGGTGGCGCAAGACTTATACACAGTATTGAAGATTCCACTTACATAGCCATGGGCATCCTACTGTGGCGCTGAGCATTGGGTACTGCCCCTGCCTGCTGACCTTGGCGGGTTCGGCTGTTGGAGATCTGCCCATTAGCCCGAGGCATAACCAGCCAGTTGGCAATAGAGGGAAGAGGCTAATCGGTGAAAACGGTCAGTGTGGCACCAGACACCACCCTCTGTGTGGATCAGCTCTACCGCACACCAACCCAACACACACAAACCAACCCGAACACTGGCTTGGGAAGTGTGTAGAACCATCTCCCTCCATTCACACCACTTCGTGTGGCTTGTTGGCGTCTTGCCACAAAATTGGGCCTTAATTCTATATGAAATATAAATTTCTCACCTGTAGCCCATGAAGATGATGATATTGTGGAAAGTACACACTCTAAACTTTAAGTCAAGTCAAGTCAACTTTATTTGGAAGGCGTATTTAACCCTTAGAACTCAGAGTGTATGAGTAAAATGTAATCAAATAAAATTGGCGTTAAACAGTGTTTGCTCTCCTAACCCAAGATTCAAGATTCAAGATTCTTTATTTGTCACATGCATAGTCATACAAGTACAACACGCAGTGAAATGTATCCTGAACCGCTCCTTTTTGACTGTGCAAACATTATAAACAATAAGTAAATTTTAAATTAAAAATCTGGAAATTTTCTGAAACACAAATAAAAATAAAGAAATGACTACATGTAGATGATATAAGTATAAATGTAAGTGCAATTTTAAATTTTAAAAATACAAATCTGAAATTTTCTAAAACCCAAATCTAAAGTAAATAACTTAAACTTAAACAAAGAGCACCACAAGTTAAGAGATAGCACGCCGTTTGCTGCTCTTTTGGTTGACGCGCTGCTGCTTGGCTGCTCTCCGGTGAACTTCTAGTATGTACAGTCTTGTTTTGTAAGGAAAAGTATCTTCTCCCCAGTTTGGTTGTCCCCAATCCCACCCACTACCTGGGACCCCACCAATCACATGATCCCACCAGCACTGGGAGAGTGAAGGTGAGCATGTGTGATGGGGGAGAGGGAGGACCACCCTACCCACCCAGAGAGAGAGAGGAGAGTTATACTGAGTGATGGGGAGAGGGAGGACCACCCTACCCACCCAGAGAGAGAAATGACAGTTATACTGAGTGATGGGGAGAGCGAGGACCACCCTACCCACCCAGAGAGAGAGAGGAAAGTTATACTGAGTGATGGGGAGAGGGAGGACCACCCTACCCA